>PVLD010005370.1:0-112944 GCA_004027595.1 Dinomys branickii | reverse complement strand
CCGCTCCTGCCCCACCGCGCGGCGCCACGCCGGCCGCACTCACCCACTCCAGGACCTTGATGAAGCCCAGCGGCTCCTTGAGCGGGACCAGGTTGAGCTGGAAGGCGGACATCCTCTGAGGGAAGGAGGGGAGAGAGTGAGGACGGCGGGGCGGAGAAGGAGGGGACCTGCGACACCCGAGCAGCAAGACGGCGAGGACAGAAAGGCGGGGCAGGCGGGCTGGGCTGGGCTCAGAGACGGGGCGGGGCTGGGCGGCAGTTGAGCCGCGGGCAAAGCGCTTGGGCGGAGTCAGAGAGGGCGGTTAGGGAGGAAAGGGCGGGCCAGGGGCGGGAAGGGAAGGCTCCGCCCCTGGCCGCACCTGCCCGAGCCTGTTGATCCACTGACCAACCACGTAGAGGCTGGACGCCATACTAAGTGCGTCACGCCCCCTTTCTGAAACCCGGCCCCTGGCGTTCGGTCGCTTTCTGCGCACGCGCACTCCCAGGCTGGGCGCTCCGTTTCCGGTGCTTTCCCCACCCCTGGCGCCACGCATGCGTACTCTGACCGACGCGCACCTGCAGCCCGTGCCACCCACACACGTACGCGGGGCGACGCTCTTCCGCCTGACGCAGCTCGTACTGGCAGTGCCCGGCTTCTCGATGCGTTCGTGCAGTGTTGACACAGATGAAGCGTTTCAAAGCTTCTGTTAGGGGCCTTTAATTAAAATGGTGAAAAATTATTGCAAAACAACGGCCTTCTGGCGACTTGCAGTTGGTAGGGTGCCTCGGCAACGTCACTCATCAAACATTCCTGCAGAGATTACGTTTATTCTCAGTTATTGGAACCAAGGTTGAAGGAGGAAGTCATGCCTATTAGCAGAAGTCCTCGCTGGATATGCTTTTGGTGACCTAACTACCTAATGCTCCTTCCTTGGGAGCTTCCTGCAGAAGGCAACTTCTTCAGGAACCACCTAGGTGACACCTTCCCTTGGTGGCGGGCTCGAGCTGGTGACCTGTTGTCTGGTTTTTCAGTAGCTGGCATGCACTTGGAGAGCTGGAATAGTGCCCTGTTTGTGAGCGTGGTAAGATGGTTATCATCATGAAATACCTGGAAAATAAGGATGAAAGGACATCAGCGCAAGAGGATCCCAGTACGACTTCCAGGTACTTAATTGTACAGTAATACCTTGGTTCACTAATGCTTCTGTTTGCAAACAGTTAAGAACAGAGGCGTTAGGCAAACTCTTGGTTCCCTTTGTGAACTCTGCATCAAGTGACGAACAGACCATGGCCATCTTCTCAGCGTGAACATCAGCAGGGCCATCTTCCCCGCTCTGGCGTATGGTCTTGGGCTTCCGTCCTCGAGATCGTGGTTGTAGACAGAGGTGCACACTTGGTGTGAAGCCTTTTGGTGTACTTTTTAGCACATACAGTACCGTACAGTGTTGTTTAATCCAGCATGGCTCCAAAGAAAGTGCAGAGCAATAGTGAAGATAGCAAGAAAGTGCACAGCAAGGACAGGAAAAAGAAAGTTTTGAAGAAAATAACCATTGCACTGAAGAAGGAAATTGTGGAAAAGTACGAGCATGGTGTTCGTGTGACTGATCTGGCCTTGGAGTACAAGATGGCGAAATCGACAATCTCGACTATTTTGAAGAATAAAGATGCCATCAAAGGAGCTGATGTGGCAAAAGGTGTTACGACGTTAACCAAGCAGAGGACCCAAGAGCTGGAAGAGGTGGAGAAACTTTTGTTAGTGTGGTTGAAGGAGAAACAGCTGGCAGGTGATAGTGTTAGTGAAGCTATGATCTGTGAAAAAGCCAGGAAATTGCACAGTGATTTATTGAGAGCAAACCCCTCTACAAATGCAGCAAATGATAAATTTAAAGCCAGTAGAGGGTGGTTTGATAAATTCCGCAAGAGAAGTGGCATCCTCCGTGTGATAAGACATGGTGAGGCTTCCAGTTCTGACCAGGCTGTTGCAGAAGCCTACAAGAAAGAATTCTCAGAATTCATGAAGGCAGAAGGATATGTCGCTCAACAGGTGTTCAACTGCAATGAAACAGGGCTTTTCAGGAAGAAGATGCCTAGCAAAACCTATATCACACAGGAGGAAAAGGCACTACCAGGGCGAAGTGAGCAGCAGAGGGTGTTTGTTGAGAAATTTTTCACTGAGAAAGAGGAAGACAGGGATGAGGTTAGCAGTGATATGATAAAATCCATCATGGTAAAATGGAATGAGTGTCAGGATTTCTTTGAGAAGCACCACCCCAACATAACTATAACGAACAGAGTGTTGAAGCTGATGAATGATAATGTGGTCTCTCATTTCCGGAGGGTTATGCAGCGCAGGAGAAAACAAGTGACATTAGGCAGATTTTTTGTCAAAATTGACCCTTCAGCTAAGAAACAAAGAAGAGAGGAAACCCCTGAAGGAGATCTCCCTGATGTCCTTATGGTAGGGGACTCTCCAAACAATAACCTCCTTCCTACTTATCTTCCTGTCCTCCATGCCAAAACTCTCATCAAACAAGGTTAGTGTTCTTTCTCTTCATCTTGTACCTTCTACTATAGTTTGTTTCATATTTTTGTGGTTAAAAGATACATATGGTTCAGAGTGGGTTAACCATATTTACATTGAACCTTCTGGGGAAATTTGATTGGGTTCATAACCAATTTGGTTCACGACCAGAATCTTGGATCAAATTAAGTTCATGAACCAAAGTACCACTGCATATGCCAAGTACCACTGCAGGCATTTCATCAGGGCAGTTGTTCTGGAAATTCTTTCTAGTAAAACTAACCTACCTTCCTTCTATCTTTCCCTCTCCCACTCCTTGCTGGAGATTGAACCCAAGGCTTCATGCATGCAAGACACTGCCACTGAGCTGTACCCCATCCCAATCCTTTATTTTTTTGAGGCCTGTCCCTATGTTTGGTTCCCGAGTGCACTGGGAATATGTCCATTTCCTCGTAGACAATGTATGTCTTTTCTTGCTGGCTCAAATTCTGAAGTTCCCAGCACATTGCCTGGAGCTCAGTGGCACCTAGTGGCCGAATGCAGATTCCGTTTCCTAAGCAAGAAGGCATTGTAGATGCCCCTGTGGCTAGGTGAGTGAGGTGGCCATGCATTGCTATTCGATGCACCCAAGACCAGCAGGAGCATAATCCACGTTTTTGCGCTTGATTTCATGCTCTCTTGGTCTCATTTTTTCTCTTTTCCCTTTCCCCTCCTTTATTTGTATGTCTTCCACTCAGTATTTCTCTTTAGACTGCCCTCCAAGGCCTGTACTATTCTGTTGAGGCCTGTTGGCGTAGGCATCTGGGGATGGAGTAATGGGTAGGATTATTTAATAATGGGTAGGATTATTTGAGCTTCGTAGCAGAAAGATTCAAATTAGGCTCAGTGTTATTTCTAAATGAGATAGAAAACAGAAGGATGCACTTTGCAACTTCAGTAAGAAGTTTAAAGATCCAAAACAAGCGAGACATGGTGGGATGGGCATGTGGACCTAGCTACTCTGGAGGCTGAAGCAGATGAGACGTGCACAGTGAAATCCTGTCTCTTAAAAAAAAAAGATATGAAACTTACTTTCACTTACTGAAGCTTTCAGAAACTGAAATTCACTTATTGAAGGTTTCAGAAACTGAAATTCACTTATTGAAGGTTTTTAAAAGTGGCATTTCCTGTGCCCTTTCTCATCTTGTGAGCTGTACTTCATGTTGCCTCTGTGCTGCCTCCTGTCTGTTTTCTCTCCTGCTTCCTGTTCATTTCCACCCTTCGGGGGCCTGATTGCTGCTTCTGCTCAGGAAACCTTTAGTGCTAGGTAGAGCCCATGCTAGAACTTTAAGAAGCCCCCTTCCTTGGCTACGTACCATTGGATTTTAAAGGTGGAGACCACTTAGGGTGAGCAGAGCCACATCAGGTCACACGTCAGGATTCATTCACGGGAACCGACTGAGCACGACCAAGGAAGGGTGAGCCACTGCGGTGATCTTCACTTAGGTACAGCCTAGCGCGGCTACTGCCAGTCAGCCAGGGGGTGCCTGCCTTCCTGAGAGAGTGCTGGCAGTGGCTGGCAGAGCCAGTGACATCTGATTAAGCAACGTGATAGTTGTGAAATTATTTTTATGTTCCCATAATGAGTGTTGAAATCACAGCATTTCTTTGAAATCACAACTGTTCAAAAGCAGTGAAGGATGTTCAGATGATCGTATCATACTGACTACAATCCTCATCATTTTTTAATTTGTTCCTCAATCTAAGGAAAGAGCCAGGAACTCTGAGCATAACATGTTCCAGATGTGGCCCCCCTCCCTCTATTATGAAATAATTCTTATTAATGCAAAATTGTCTTGTCTATCTGAGGTAGTGTTGAAGCATCCTGCTTCATTAGCAGCAGAACCATGGCTGAAATACCTGTAGAACTTGTCAGGGTTTTACTTTCTCTTTGTTGTGTACAAAACATGTGCCAGGTTTTGACTCGGGATTTAAGGATGTTCAGAAGGCCAAGAAGGAAGGTATATTTAGCCAAGTCTTGTCATTGGCTAACTATAGTACTCATTTGTTTTTCTCAACCGGAATACAAATGTCATGCTCTCTGGTATTTGTGTATTACTGTATTTGTGACACTTTGTGACTAATTCCCAACCAATTTTCTTCTGAACATATAGCATTCAGTATGAACATATTTAAAACTTGAATTTCCCTTATATACAAATAGGTTTTTCTTTTCACCAGTGAGTTGAACAGTTATCTTAGAAAAATTGAAAACAATTCTGCATTTATTTAATTGTACAGCAGGATGATTTAAGACCTAGGAAGTCTTGAAATAATTAAACTGAGGCCTTTTAGAAATAAAATTTGAATTTTAACGCAGTAATGATGGAGCCATTTTGAGTGTGTATCTGTTTTAAAAAGCTTTGAATTTGTAAATATTTGTCAAAACAAAGACATTAGCATATTATTACTGACTATAGAATTTTTCAAACTTCATCAGTTGTTTACTAATGCCTTTTACCACTCCAGGATCTGATCCAAGAATCCACATTTAATCTCATGAGGTCTTTTTCAAATGAGTATTCAGGGGAGAGGGGAACGTGTAAGATAAAATTATTTTCTATTCTGTTGAAAATGGGAAAATATGTACAAGAAGAAATCAGTATATGGCAGCAGATTACCTTGTCCCCAGAAGCTGCCTGCTCTGTGGGTGCTGCTGGGATTTTAGTGTCTGTGCCTGTTAGGCTCCTGGGTATTGGTGTCCAGACTTGTAGTTCTGACCTATTGCCACATGTGATAGATTCAGTACACATCTAAAACTTTGTGTCTGCTCTCACAGCCCCGCTGCCTCCCTCAGTATAGTAATTGTGGTCCTCTAGAGAGTGCCTTAAGCTTCTACAGTCACGGTAGAGTGGTACAAATCAGTGATTAACAGCCAGCTGTGTTGTTAGACCCCTGGGGTTAAGCCCTGGTTTCACCTTGTGACCTTTCAGCTGTAAACCTCCTTAAGTTTCCACTTCCTTGTCTCTAGTTTTCAGAGAGGAAATGAGGTTTACGTTGTATAATCATCAGAGATCACTTAGAAGAGTGCCTGATAGAGTAAAAACTGAGTGACTGCTGGTTGTCATCACAGAGAAGCTGTGTGCGTTAGTCTGCCAAGCGGGAGGTGAGGAAGAGCAAAGACTTAGTGCTAGAGGAAAATCTGTTTAGAAAATCAAACTTAACTTATTTTTTAGGAAGAACTAGAGTTGTAAGGAAGAGTTTGGTTGATAAAAGGAAAGAAATAAAATTTGAGAACAGAATTCTGAAAAGAAAAAAAAACCCAAAAAACAAACTCACATGGCAAATATTCCAATCCTCTCTTTGTGGTGCAGGTTTGATCTTTTTGTGTTGGAATTGAGCATAGTTCTCAGCACCATTTTAAGCTTAGCTCACCTTTAAGTAATGAATAAATAGGGATAAATGTCCTCACTTGTAGAGATTAATTTTATAATAATCGTCACAACTGTTAAAATTAGGTATATAAAGAAAAATGTCTTGTATAAAAACTTACTTTGCAGTAACATAGCTTGGTGTTTGCATAGTGTTTTCCATTTTTCAGAGAACATTCATAGCCACCCTTTACTGTGACCTGTGAATTAAAGGAGAGTGTAGGAATTATGGTCCCCGTCTTGACCTTTGAAAAACTGAAGCTCAGAGGAAAGAAAGCTTATCAAGAAAGGCTTCGCAGAGGAAGTGGCACAACACTGAAGGTAGAGAGATGCTTAGGGCCTCCCTGGGTGGGATGCTGTGGATGCTGGGCACAGTAAAGAGGGTGAATCCTCAGGTTCTTCATCTGCCTGCTGTGCAGAGGCAGGGCCTTGTGTGCTGGCCTAAGAGTTTGGACTTTATTTCCTGACAGCAAGTTGCTTACAGCCAAGGGAGAATAGCATGCTCAGATTTTAGTTTAGGAAGATCACAGTGACATTAGTGTAGAAGATGAATTGGAAAGTTCTTAAGTTGGGGGGTTCATGATGGATGATATTTTCTTTTGGGGGGGGTACTGGCAATTGAATGGATGATATTTTTTTAAAGCTGTTGGTCAAGAGATCTGAGGACCCGGGTAAAGTAACAGTGAACAAGAATATATAGCCAGATTGTCACTAGCTGCACAATACTGCTTGCCACAAAAGTATGAAATTTAAACACACAAATTGCTGGCTCCTGCTCTGGATTTGCCAGAAATATACATTTTCATAGAGCATTACCATTCAGTTTTTTGGGGGCTTTAATTTCCTTTACATCGTTTGTGTAATGAGGGTAAATGTGTGTGTAATGCACCACATTTGCATATGTTAATTAACATTGATGGACTACTTCTGACAGCAAACAGGACTTGGGTATTAAGATAAGTGTGAGGATGTCATAGGCTGGTCCCAGAGTCATACCCAAGGGTGGCCGGTTCAGTGGGCTGCCTGAGCTGTGTAGCCATGTAAATACAGATATTTTAGGGTCCAGTTCTGAGCAGTTTCTATCAGAATCATTTGTAGGAGAATAGATGCACCTGGAGGCCATAATAAGGGAAATAAATCAGAGGCACAAACTTGAATGTTGCATGGTTTCTTCTATATGAAAAGCCCAAAGTATAAATGAATTAAAGAGCAAAGTAAAAGATAGATGGTAGGAAACAGGGAGAATTTTTTGCAAGTGAGAAGGGAACAAAGAGATTGGGGGGGGCAGGAGGAGTGGGAGGGGCTGTAGAAAGAATTAAGATGTTTACGTACGGGTACCAACTCCCCATAGGAATGTAATCATCATGTACTGCAAACATGTACTGATGAAGATTCAAAAAGGAAGAAATTATCAAAAGATTTCCCCAGTTTATTGTCTCCCTGGAAAGCAGAGTGCCCCAAATATTTTTACAGAGTTTCCAGTTTATTAACTCAAGGTTCTCTTAAAATCAGGTGGGAAGTAAAACAAAATGTCCACTAGTTCTGTATGAATTTTTTTTTAAATCCTGTTTGCAGCAGTCACACAGAGAACTGAATTTCTGTCAGGGAAAAAACAGCACGTGATGCCTCTTCCAGGCACTGAGCTGGGGGGGTCAAATGCTTTGCTTTAAACATACTGGACAGGATGTTTCCAGCCTGCCAGGTCTAAGATCAGAAACTCAGAGAAATGAATGCACGGTAGCCCTCTGGCTTGCTTCTGGCTCTGTAGAATTTGTGTCAGAACCGCCATGCTGTTCTAGGTGAAATCATTGTATCATTCACTAAGAGCAAATCGCTCACCAAAGGTGACCGCTGTCAGTGTCAGGCAGAGACATGTGCAGGAAGTCTAAAATCAACAAGGAAAATGTTCCTCTAACATGATGTGAACAGGAGAAATAAATGACCGAGTGGAAGTCGGTGAGGTAAAGTCGGACGCTGGTAAAGTAACACAGAGGAAGTCTGTATGTTTATTTAGGAAGTAGAAGAAAGTACATAGTGGCCACGTTTCTAGAAGGTTAACAGTAAGTGTAATTTTTGCAAGTGGAATTTTACTTTTAATATACTTTCTGAGCTGCCCATTCAAAAGAATCTCTCTGAGAATCTGTATGTGATCATTCTTTATATTTCTTAGGTTTGTATATTTCAACTCCCACCCACCTCAATTTTTTTTTTTAAAAGCAACAATTGTTTGTAATTGCCTTACAACTGAATAAATTGATCTTTCCCTTCTGAAGCAATTTCTTTCTATTTTCCTTGAGGAAAAACCAAGACTTTTCATTTGTTTATGTTTAAATCCCTCTCATTCTTGCTTAAATCTTTCTGCTTTCTTAATTGTTTTCATGTAGTAATGTAACCAGTGATGAGAGGCTAGGAATTTTTGGGCATGGACTCCGTGATGAGGTTTGGGAAAATGAGGAAAACCCAGAGCAGCCACCACACACCTATCAAGCTAAACCCATCCCACTGCACTGTCACACTGACCCTGAGGCGCCATCGTGATACATTCCCTAGCGCAGGCCAGCGGATTCATGTTTTAAAGTACACACTGGAGAATTAGTGCATTAAGTAATCTATTACAGCATGATATCTTCACAGGAAATGATCTGAAGTTTTTTCTCATGGGAGTGAGAATAATAGGAATTTTAATGGGAGTGTAGGAAGGGATAATCCTGGAACCTAGGCAGACAGGTTTAACTAAAAGGCAAAATTCAGGGCTGCTAAGATGCTGCAGGAGGACACTGAAGGCCTGTACGGTGAACTGCCACGTGTTGAGAAGGCGAATGGGAAGCAGCACACTTCACTACAACAGGAGTGTGTGTTGGAGAAGAAAGACCCGAGCACACCCTCCTTGTAACGTTTACTGACCCCTCATCTGTCCCAGGCACTTTGTTACATGCTGGTCATACACAGGAATGCCACATTCTTGTCGTTAGGGTCTACATTCTGAAGGGAGAGAGAGACAAGAGAAGATAAGGAAAATATGCCGGAGTCCAGCTCCGACTTTGGGAACAGGGAGAGGGGAGAGGGATTGAACCAAAGAGAGAAGGGGTCGGGGGGACTGGGGAAGGTAACCAGCAGTTTTGTTTATTGAGCCAAGCACTTAAGTACAGGTTGGTCAGGCAGGCTGCCAGACACTTACCCTAGATATAACTCCAAGGTTCTTGTTTTTGTTATAATGGTTGCTGAGGGATGTAATGACCTGTTCAGGACCACTGCCTTTACAGGTTGCTTTCCCACAAGTCAGTCCATTACTCTTCTTCTTACAAGGACGTTATACCCATTGCCATGGGGAGGTCTTGTCCTCGCCTGGTCTGGTCTCCAACAAAAACATATTTTCAAGTTGTAAGTACAATGAAAAACACAAAACATACACTTCATATATATGTATATATATTACATATATGTATATATATTTCCCCGCCCTCTCTTGGCTTTCTGCTTTATGATTTGACTACTGTGGTAAGTTGGCAATCTTCATTGTCTGCATAACCAACTGTTACTGGCTCGGTCCTATGTCAGCAAGTTTCTAGTGATAACCCTGTGACACTTGCAGCACCCTTTGAAATGCTATAGACTCCTCATTCTGAACAGCAAGGGGTTCCTTGGAATCAGTTCTTATAATTAAATAGGTGAGGCTGACCACTACTTGGGTTGTTTGATTTTCAGACCTATGTTCTATTTGCTATTTCCACCAGCAACATAATGCTCACCCTGCTGCTACATTTTCTGAAAGTACAGCATTGAGAATTCTTGGAGGCTGCCTGAAGGAGAGAAAAGAAAGGTGTTGGTCACAGAGCATCTGGTGACAACAAGAAAGAAGCATAAAGAATATGCCCAGAGTCCTGGAACAAGTTAATAAGACAACAAATTGAAAATGCTCCAGGTAGAAGAATGAACTCATGCCAGTTCAAGATCAGTAACTTGAGTGAAAAGAAGAGGAAGATGGGAAACAGAATTCCTCCTAAACTCAGGGGTATAGTGTAGGAGCTCATGGGCAAAACTGCAAAGCAAACCATGAAGGTGCTGTAGCTCAGTGTTAAAGAGGGGCTTTAAGTAGGTACTGTGATAGGCCATATCACAGTCTTGAATATTCTTTTAGCAAAGTGTGTGATTACAAAAGCCATTAGAAATAAGAGCTGGATGTGGTGGCACATTCCTATAATTTTAGCATTTTAGGAGGCTGAGGTAAGAGGATTGCAGATTGAATCCTTACCTAGCAACTTAGCAGTTGAAAAAGACTGTCTCAAAACTAAAAAATTAAAAAGGGTTAGGGATATACCTTAGTGTGAAGGCCCTGGGTTCAATCCTTGGTACTACCAAAAAAAAGTAGATAATTTATGTTATTCTTACATTACAAGAATAAGCATACTATTGTTTATAGAATACAGAGAATGTAAAATATGAGGATGTGCTAAAAATATGGTGAATGTTTAATTTTTTAAAAAAATTGATCCCAAGGAAAGACATTATCATTAATCCCCTTCAAGATGAATATTTCACATCACTTTAAACCCACTTATCCCATGATTGTTGCCGCTTTCTGAAGCAGTTCTGGGAGTCCTCTTTCGTGAGTATCTTTAGTTGTGCTCTCCTAGTTGCCTAGATGTCCTGAATTGATTCAAATGTTTACCTTTCACAGTCATTTTTTACTTTGGGGAAGAGCCAGAAGTCCCACCATGCTGGATCTGGTCACTAAGGTAGATGAGGACACACTGCTTTTATTTGGTAAAAAATTGCTGTAAATGATTGATCAATAAAGTGTGGTTAAAAAAATCTTGTAAATGGTTAAATTTAAAAAATCATTACAGTATAAGTCACACTGCCGTTATTCTTCCTCAAACACTCCCATTGCTTTAAATATTCTTATACCATCATTGTTGGCACTATATCTTACTGTAGTAAGTTTTTTAAAACTTCAAGCATTTACTGTATCTTTTGCTCACCCCTTGGGTATTTATGCCTTGTTCTCACGTAATCTATCAGTGAAAGAAGAGGAGGAGAATTACTAAAACAATCAAGGAAAACTATCTTCTCCTGCCTCTTAGCAGCACACATTTTTATCTGTCCAACCTCACTTTGAGGAACGTCTTCCCTTTTCAACATTCTAAAGTACTCCTGGACATGTTATTTTGTCCAGGGATAGGTACATGATCTAGGCTCAGTCAACCAGAATATTTTATTCCCCTAGGCCAGTGATGGCGAACCTTTTAGAGCTTTCGGTGATGCAGACAATCTGCTGTGGCACATGTGCCGTAGGTTCGCCACTCCTGCTCTAGGCACAGTAATTAGTCCATGAAAAACCTGTGGTAGAAGCTGGATCTGCAGAACCCTCTCCAGGTATTTCATTGGGCATCCAGAAAAATACTCTCTTTTTATAGTCTTAAAATCTCTTAAGGCCTGGCGCCGTTAGGATCTATCTTGCTGCCACACGAAGAGTCACCTCGAAGGAAGCCAGCGACAGTGAACAGTGCTAGATAGGATAGGGAGGGGGGAGGAGAGAGTGCAAATGACACTTCATCCATTCTAACGGATCCTTGTGTGAGTGAAGCTGGGTAGGGGGGCAGTTTGCCGGCCTCTTAGAGCAGGGGAAATAGGGCTGTGACTCACCATGGAACCAGTGCGGGAGGGACTGGACTCACCAGGCAATTTACAGTGGTCTAGCAGTTAGGACGGCAAAAGACACAGCTGAAATTTTCTTGCAGTTCTGTGCCTTTGAGAGTTGGTGTATATTTGCCCATCTTCCTGAAGGCTTCCAGTGCCTTCTGATATTAGCCTGAGTGACCTGATTCGTGCGAGGGGAAATGTGAAAAAGAAATAGGAAGCCAGAGATAGGGTGCAAGCCCAACATGATGGGTTTCTAGTCTTTCTCAGACATCAGGCTTGGTGTGGTTTAAAGGCAGGGCCTAAAGCTCCCACTCCTGTATCTTAAGGCCTAGCACAGCTTCCAAACTCAGCATCTCAACAAAGCATTGAATGAGTGAATCTGATGTGGGACATAGGGATAGAGGCCCTGAAGCAGGGAGCTTGACAGATTCATTGCTTTGGATTAAAGTACTGCCTCTCCAAACATCCTCTTAAAAGTTTGAATACCCAAAGGAGGCGTAACAAATTCAGCTGTCAACCAACAATTCTCAGTTTTGGCAGTTACCCAAACAAGAGGGACTGAAAAAATTGGGTTTTAGAGAATAGTCTCAGTGTGATAGAAAAGGCATAGATTTGTATGATTTGAAAAACAGTTTGGTATTATCTCAGAGCTGAGCATGTATTCACATATGACCCAGCAATTCCATTCCTGGGGAGTGGCCCAAGAGAAAGCCTTGCAGCTATAAAACTGGGGACGTGTAAAAGAACACTCATAGTTGCACTGTTCAGATGCCAGAACGAGAAACAATGGAAATGCCCAACAGCAGGAAGGTGGATGGCTAGGTTATGTAATATCGGCGCAACTATTACATGCAGTAAGAGTAAATGAACTACACTGATGCGCAATAGTATGGATAAATCCCAGTAAACACTAACTGGAGAAAAAACCCCTAATTTATACAATATGGTATATTTTTATAGATTTAAAACAATAAGTGTAAAAATTTACTTTAATGCAAACTGATAAAACAAAACTACACATTTTTAAAGTAAAGGAATTCCAGGTGATGGCCACCTGAGCAGGGAACAGGATGTGGGGCCATGTAGTTCATAAAGGTTATGTCAAGGTCTAGCTTTTGTTTTGGATGGTGGGCTAGTAGGCACTTACTGCAGGATTGAGAATAATGAAGTAAAAGGACTAAGGCTGAGCGTAAAGAAAGCCTGGCTCTCTAGGAAACAGGCCACTGCTTAGTTGGGACTGTGCAATCCTGGAACAGTGACGGTGAGGTGGAAAAGATCGCCTGGGTGTTCAGATGGCTGACAGAGGCAGGGTGCTGGCGCAGCCATAGGAAGGTCTGCAGGGAGGACCAGGTGGGCTCAGAGCAGTGCTTGGGTGGAAGGAGGGAGAGGAAATTGTCAGAGTGGGGCTCTGGTAGGAAGGTAGTGGCCCCCAGGAGCCACCACTGGGTTGCTTGTGTGACCCTTTTGGTGGTAGCTGGGGAGCCGGATCTCACGTGCTGTGGTTTAGCTAAGTCTGGAAGTGCTGGGAGATGCCGGGGCCACTTCAGTGTCCTTCAGCAGCAAGGGGAAGGTCCTCCCATGTAAAACTCTGGCTGGCTCAAGGATTGATACTTGGTGCAATGTAGGCCACTGAGTCAGAGATGTCAGCTGAGCACCTAGGCCAGAATGGCAATAGAGATAAGGTATATCCCTCATCTGATAAGGGATATCCACCCTGATAAGCGGTAACCACCTCCAGAAGCTGCCATGAGAGTTAAGACAGAATGTGTAGAATGAAGCAAGCAGAATCTCTGGCACCTAATAAGTGCTCAGAAAACATTACCCGCTCCATCCTGCCCTTACTGGGAAGCGTGATCGACACGCTTTGGGAGTGGATGGCAGACCTGGCTCCTTTCCCTTTTTCTTCCCGTCCTGCCCCACTCTTTTTCTAATGCTGGCAGCCCAAGGGGACTGGGCCCATGGTACAGGGTAAAGAAGAGAAACATTTTTCACCCTCTTTCTAGCATCGGACACTCTTCTGTGGCTTTGCTTTGAAAAGCTACTGGGTTTGAAGAGGCATCCCAGACGATGCTTGGCACTCCAAGCAGGCAAGTACCTCACCACCTCCGTGAAAGAACATTCTTCAAATAGTTGTTTAGGGTTTACTCTGCGTGGGAGCAGGTCTGGCCCAGCAGGATGAGGGCACCTCTCCCTAGTATGTTGGGAGCTGAGCCTGGCCTGTTTCCAGCTTATTTTAGAGATGTTTCTGCCCCTTATGACTTGCTGCACTGGCCACCTGTTCACCTGGTTCTTCCTCTATGTACCCAGACCCCACGGAGGGTGATGAGGTCAGGAAGACACTATGTGAGCTGGCAGACTTCTCCTTCATTCAAGGTTGGTTTTCTTTTTGGGTTGATTAAAAATATCCATTCAGTGGTAGATCTCTTGCCGGCCTGGGGCAAGGGCCTGGCTCTGCCCCCCCCATCATGACACACATGTGCATGCATGCGCTCACACGTGCACACACACATGCATACACCACACGAACTCATCCATTTGCCTTCTATACAGTAACATGCCTTGTGTCTCAATAACATGCCATTGGTTCTTGTGATGCATACTCGCCAGGGACTGAGATAAATTCACATGGCTATTTTGCTACTGAAGTGTGGTTATCATGTTAGTGGAGGTTTAATTTTTAATTTTTGTAGACTTTAATTTTCTGAGTTACTTAGATGAGTAACTTAAAATTTTCCTTTCTTGCTCTTAGCTGGTTTTCTAACTCGGGGGCCAGTGCAGTTAGGCAGGGCAGGGCACGGGCTCCAGAAGGGGCTGTCCTGATCTCGAGTGCATATTTACCCAGGCCTTAGCTCCGGCAGGCTCCTCCTCTCCTCCTTGCAGCCTCCTGGAGGGCCCAGAACATTCCTAATGTTGAGTTGCCTCTCTTCCTGAGTTAGTCCCGTGACCTCCACAAACATGTCAAAAATTTCAGAGGTGCAGCACTCCTCACGCTCCACAAATTTTGTCTGGTCTTTCCTCCTGGCTCATTCCTCTGTCTGAGGATACATTTGGCCTCAGTTTTATACTGGGGGTGAAGATCAAGGGAGGAGGAAGTGATTTAAGGATTTTGTATTACTCTGCAACATATAACTCTAGAAAATATCTTCTGCCTGTTTTCCTTCATCCCTCTTGAGGAAAGCCTGGAATTGTACTACCAGAGCTTCTTGCCACTGGCAAGGTTTTGACTGTTCTTAGATCAGTCCCTAGTAGACCAGCCCTTTAAGCTGTCCTAAGCCGTCTCTGCTTGATGTAAACCTGCAACTGCTTGCATCAGCAGCGGCTCTGAGGACAGCTGAGGGGTGGAGGGGGAGGAGCCCTGTAGTTAGAGCTCAGGCTCCAAAGAGAACTTGCACTTTTGTAGGTGTCATCCTGGGCCTGATTATAAGCGGTTAGTAACATTTTCATCACCAGTCACACCCTGCCCACCCATTCCTCCCTTGTGGGGGTAGCTGCTCCTTGCCTTCAGCTTTCAAATTAGTAACATTTACTTCTGGTAGAAATGGAAAATACTATATAGGTTAGCAAAGTCAGCAGAGGTCAGAGATGCCCTAAAAAAATAAAATACCAGAAAACTATCACCCAAAATGCAACACTGAAGAGAAGTTAAACAATAAGAAGAATCTCAAGAGCCAAGAATGAAGGCTCCTCAAAGGGAGACACATTATTGTGATGTTTCCTACCCTCTCTTTTGTTTTTCCTCTGCTGCAAATGATCTCTTAGGCGGTCCAGTCCCAATCCTCTAAGAAAATTTCTCTGTGATATTTTTCACTTGTTATTTTCTTAGTAAACTGTCGAACTATTTATGCCATATATGTCTAAGATCAAGTAAAACAAAACCATTGGCCAATGCTTTGTGTTTCGGGTGGCATTTTAGTTGCTGCATAACTCATCAACAACATCTACTCCACCTTTGGTTTTGTTGTTGAAAGTTGCCATCTCAGGCTTCCATTTTGTTGAGGTTTCCTTATTATTATTTTTGTCATGGTGAAATGTTGACATGAGCAGTGCCAGTTTGCTTTTCTTTGCCATATATGAGGCCGGTGGTACAGTCTTCTAAAATTCAAAGATTGTACTATACAATTCTCTGTGGCAATTGCAACATTTCATTTGGAATTTGTGATTTGTTCTTGTGTGCAGTTCCTGCTCTGGTCAACTTAAATAACATCAGTTGGAAACCAGTAACCAAGTGTTGAATGTCACACTCTGATTAGTTTGGGAGATGGGAGCAACAAGTCTGTTTGCAACCTCATTCTGTTTATTGTTGTATGAATAAGGATCTGATGGCTGAGTTCTAGGATATATGTCTAAATTGAAAGAATAATAAGTCTTTGCATCTACAGGGGCATAAATTTTTATGCCATATATTGACCCATTGCTTTTCCATAAGGCTTTTACATTCCTGAGATCACCATGAGAAATCTGTACTAAGTACAGCAGACCTATGGAATACTTTCAGTTCAGTTAGTGAGGTGTCATAATAAATACATTTTTTAACATGGCTATTGGTGCATACAGAACATTTTACTTGCATTGTCAGCCTTTATGTATTTCATCGCATTTTGTAGCATTTCATCTGTTACAATTTCCAGCATTGAATGGCAGTGCTGGCATTCTGTCCAATACGTTTCACCCCTGCCCAGACCTCACTATATTTTCCAACCTAGTTCTAACATTAGGTCATTTCACTTGGTTAAGCGACCATTTTGCAACATTTGGACTAGTCAGGTACGTACTCACATTGCCATCTTCGTCATCTGAATCAAGGAAGCCTGTATTCCCTCTGTACCAGTTGATTCTTGCCCCATCTCACTGTCCCAGGAACACTGGCTCGCATGGTCAGCATCAAGGTTACCGTCGTCTTCATCACCATCGTTGTCATCCGCCCACACCGCTCGTCTGTCATGAGGGCGGGTGTTTTACCATGATGGATCATCTTCATCATCCGTGCAGGAGTGATCTGATGATTCACTTTATTTTAAAGAGTCAAAAAATGGAGACAAAAAAACCCACAATAAAACAAAACAATTTCAAAACAAGGTAATAGGAAATTAACAATGGTTATTACATTGCATATTGTTATCTTCAGAGTAGTTGCTCAGATTGCTGGGTACAGGCATGCAAAATTGATCAAACAATATGAGCACTAATGGTTCCTTTCTATGAAAGGAACTAATTTCAATAGCAATTAGTAGTGCAATTATCTTGGCTGTTACATATATGTATATATAATATATATGTATATATATATATACATATGTGTATATTTATATATAATATATGTATATATAATATATATATATATATATTTCTTTTCCCTTTCTTTTTTTTCTCCTTCCCCCCATCCCAATTGTTCTTTCCTTTGGATCAGTTTCTTTCCCTTTCACTATATCTATTGTATCTATTGTACCTTTTGGATCTTACTTACTCTTTCAGTTTCTTACACTGGGGAGACAATATGATATTTATGCTCGTGAGTCTGGTTTATTTCACTTATGAGTATGGTCTGTAGTTGCATCCATTTACCTATAAAAGCCTGGAGTTTATCTTTCTTTATAGCTGAGTAATACTCCATTGTATAAAAATACCATATCTTTTTTTATCCATTCCTTGTTTGGTGGACATATGGGTTGTTTCCAAGATTTTTAGTTAATATCTGGGTTGAATGGAGCCCAATTTCATTTTTTGAGGAATCTCCACACTGATTTCCGTAGTAGTTGTACCAATCTACACTTCCACCAATAGTGGAGCAGGGTTTCTTTTTCCCCAAAGCCCCACCAGCATTTGTTAATACTCAGCAGTACTTTGAGTATTTTACATGCTAGAGTTTTATTTATTTATTTATTTTGAGATACTGGGGATCGAACTCAGGACCTTGCACTTGCCAGGCAGGCACTTATTCCACTGAGCTATATCACCAGCCCTCCCACCAGCATTTGTTATTGGTTGATTTCTTAATGATAGCCATTCTTTCTGGGGTGCGATGGTGTAGTGGATTGACAACTGGTGGTCAACTTATGGCCCCCAGCTTAACTGAGTAAGTGTGGTGCTGGGTGTGGTAGGTTCACTTGGGGACTGTTGCCGGTAGCATACGAGGCAGAACTGGAGAAGAAGGAAAAAGGCTTTTTGGAACTAAAAAGGCTGTTGGGAGTTGAGAGAGGCTGCAGGAGCTGGTAGAAGGTGTAAGGAGCTGTTGGTTGTTTTGGAGGAGCTCGTCATGCTGGCTTTCCTGATAAATGTGGTTGTTTTCACCCTCTGAGCAGTCTCCTGAGAAGCTTGCTGCATTGGCTTCCCTGATAGGAACTCGGCCATCTTGAGCATCAGAGGAGCTTGGGACCTCACTGTTGCTGAGGATGGCTGTGGTACCTTTTGGGGGAGCTCTAGTTCCTCTGAGTGTCACTTCCTGCCTCCAGTGTAGACCCCTCAGCCTGCTAGCACAGACCCTTCATCCTGTTGGCACAGACTTCCTAGATTCTACCACTGACCTTTGCACCTTCCCAGCACAGATCCATGAAACAGACCTGCATGACATATTGTATGGGCTCTGGGCCTCCAGGTGGACTCGTGGGAGGCATTGTTATGAGCTCTAGGTCTTCTGCTGGACTCATGCAGGACATTTCTGTGGGATCCAGGCCCTTGAGTAGATTCCTTGTTCTTACTGTGTGGACAGATTTCCTGCACTCTCTTGTATATTGCTCTTTGGGTAACTATTATAAATAATCTTATAAAATGTGTGTCCTGTATTATATTGTTCCCCTTGCAAAAATAAGCCCCAAACCAACACAGAGGGAATCTTAGGGTTGTTTTAATCTGCATTTCTTGAATGACCAATGATACTGAACATTTTTTCATTTATTTATTTGCCATTTGCATTTCTTCATCTGAGAAGTATGTATTCATTTCAGATGCCCAAGTTTTTTGTTGGGTCTTTGAATTTTGGGAGCCTAGATTTTTTAGGGGGGGATACTGGAAATTGAACTCATGACCTTGTGCTTGCCAGGCAGGTGCTTTGCCACTGAGCTCTATCCCCAGCCCTGGGAGCCAGATTCTTTTAATTCTTTATGTTTTAGATATAAGTCCTTTATCTGAGGGTCAATTGGCTAAAATTTTTTCCCAATTTGTGGTTTTCTTTTCACTCTGTTGGTGATTTCTTTTGATGTGCAAAAGCTTTTCAATAAGATGAGATCCCAGTTGTTGATTCTTTGAAGTATTCCCTATGCCATTTGGTTTTTATTTATGAACTCTCTTCCTACACCTGTGTCTAGGTAGGTAGGTAGATCTTCCTACCCCAAGATATCTTATTTACTTTCTCTTCCAATACATTTAGTGATTCTGTTTGACCTCCTCCAAAACTTGTAAATCTGATTTTTCATGTGCCAGGTTTAGACTACTTTCATGTACTGAATTAAGCTATTTCTACCAGAAAAATCAAAATAAAACTTTTTTTTTAAGCAAATCCTGGAGTAGTGTGGGTCTGTTGGACCCTCTGTGATGCTTGGGTAAAAATATACAAAACCAGTTAGATTCAGCATAAAGGTGGCTCCAAATCTCATATTAACACTGGGCACACATGGGCACTCCTTCCCATTTGTCATACCAAGTGGGTAAACACATAGAGTGCTTCCTGTATGCCTCAAGGAAAGGTACTGAGATGCACAGCTGGCTGCTGAATGCTAAAGTACAAAGGCAGTACTGCTAGATCCAGACTTATGCCTTGAGGATAAGGGGGTTTGGTATTGTGTCTCTGTGATAAGAATGTAACTAAGACAGGCAGTATAAGATTTTATGTCCGCTAAGCAGTAGGCAGTTGCTGAATCCAACCAAAACATCCTGTTAATTGTGTTCCTAACACAATGAGGAAACTTGTGGATCCATTTTGGATTTGGGGATCACCCAGAGGCTTGTGCTTTATTTATTTGCAGGTTAAAGGCATGAAAATTGAGCCTCATTTGCTTTCATTTCTAACCTTAAAGAGTCCATTTATTCCTTTTCAACTTGTCAGGGCCACCCTTAGTCATGTTGAGAATTGTGTGAGGTCAATACTTACTGATATTTACTTGGCTTCTCATAGTTTGGGAAGCACCTTTACACGCATTGTTGCATTTAGTTCTCCCAATAACCCTGTGAGGTAGACATCAGTATTATTATTTTATTATTATTGTCACAATTTTACAACTTGTGGAAACTGAAGCTGAAAGAGTGCTCTGACTTGGCTAACTTCACAAAGAGAGGAGGTTTCTGAGTTCGGGTTTTCTGGCCCCAACTCCTGTTGCTTTAAAATTCACATTCATTCTGAGATGCTGGTTATCCACGGTGCTCCTCAACCTTTTATTAATATAATAGTGGTACCAGAGGCCAACATTTGGGGTATCCAGTGATACCTGGTGCTTCCTATTTAATCTTTACCCCAATCTGATGGCATAGACTTTACAGAAAACTTTACCTTTCTGTTAAGTAAACTGAGGCTCAGACAAATGGGGTAAGTTAGGTATGTTGGCTAAGAAATGTGGTTAGTAAGTGATGAGGTCAGGATTCAAATCCAGGCCTGTTTGATTCCTGTGCTCCTACACAATCAACTGTATGACCTCTCTGTGCCCTTGGTGTGTCATCCAAGGCTCCTAGCTCCTTCCAGCTGTTAGGCTCACATAGCAGGAGCACACAGAGTGTGTTAAAAGGCAAAGAACAGACAGGCTGCGGGGAGGTCATGGGGTGAAATGGGTCCTCTAGGACTTACAAGAGTGGGGACACAGCTGCCCTGTAGAGACTGAGAGAGCAAAACAAACTCTAGTGGTGGCTCAGCCTGCCTCAAGGTTTGGCATGTTAGCAGATTGAATCACTTAAACTGAAGAGATCTAAGAAAACCGCAGGGGCAGGAAGGTCTCTACCTCCTTCTTTCTTCTCCCTGGAAGCAGGTCATGGGAGAGATGCCCTCCATGTGCCTGAGGAGAGGAGTATCCTTCTCTCAGAACTCACAGGGTCACACAGGAGAACCCAAACACGCAGGCCTTGCTGTCACCATTAGATCGTACTCTGTGCCCCATCGTGGTGTGACTCCTACTCTTCAGCAAACCTACCGTAAACAACAGGCTTAAGTCTTCCTTCATTTCTATAAAAGTTCTTGTGTCCCATAAGTTACATTAAATAGATTTGAGTGCTTTTCCCTTACTAATCTCTTTTTAGTTTTAGGAGCTTCAGCTGTGAACCTAGGATGAATGAGAAAAAGCTGTACCTTAGAGCGCAGGGACATACAGCCTAGTGGGAGGTAGGGCTGCATCATCCACCCTGAGGTCTCAGGACTTCCTCTGCTCTGCACTGTTCACATTTTATAGCAGGAGGCTGAGCTGGACACCAGGCATCTGCTAGAGAGTGGAACTTAAGTGCCTTCCAAAGGCCTTTTGTTCTTAGAGTACTGCTTTTGGGTGGTGGTGGAAACTCCAAGGGGTAGGGCATAGGGGACAGTCTTCAGGTCACCAGGGATGGCCTCAAAGGGGACTGTGGGACACAGCTTTCCTCTTGCCTTCTTTTTGCTCCCTGAGGTGGACGGTTTTGCTCTGCTATGTGCTCCTCCCCGCATGAAGTACTGCTTTGCTATAGGCCTAATAGCAATAGGTTCACCCCATTGTGCAACACACCCTCCAAAGCCATGAGCCATAATAAGCCTCTCCTCTTACTAAGCCAGTTATCTCGGGTGTTTGTTATGGTGACTAAATACTAACATGGTGTCCTTTACTAATACTGACTTCAGGTACTATGGAGGGCTCAGTGTCCCCAGCAGTGCATAGGGAGTTCCTTGAAATACACAGTGAAGGTAGCAGGCTGTTCTGGGCATGATTGAGAGCTGTAAGCCCCTTGGACTGGTTACACAAGCGCCTACACTAAATGACTCCTAAAAGAGAAAGCCTCTTCATTATAATGACCATACATAAGGTGTTGCCCTGAAAATAAGGTTTGGGTCAAAAGATGCAATAGGACTTATTTTCAGAGTCTGTCTTATTTTTTCAGTGTATGACATTCTATACTTATTTATGTCAACAGTCTACGTGTATTCGCTTATTCATGTATAAAATCTACATTTATTCATGTAAAAAAACCTCCACATTTCTTCAAATACAGTCATGTCATCTTTTGGAACATCATTATAGCTCTCCAAACCTTGAATCCTGGCCTGATTTCCTTGTGACTCCATTTCCTGTAGAAAAATTGGCCCCATTCTGTCATGTCCAGCAGTAGAATTCTCCTTCAGTGAGCACTTCTTGTCCATAAAATCTGCTGGTGTATTGGGGCCCTGGCTTAGAACCACCGATCTCCTGCTCAGAGGTATGGCAACAAGATAAAACACAGACAAAAGGTACATTTTAGTTACAAGAGGCACCAGGGTGGTCAAAGCCCAATGATGGGCTAGGACCACGAGGCTTGATGTCTTTGGCTTTATTAGGTGCACAGCTTGATTGCAGGGTGTGCTGGTGGGGTGTGCTGGTGGGCAGTAGGAAGCGGTGAGGGTGAATTGCTGATGTGGTCAAGGTTCAAGAACTGAGGAACAATGCAGTTTTGGAAAAATACGGAAACAGATCAGGGTTAACTAGTAACCTGATTGTCTGCTAACTGCGACTACTGAGCTAGACGAAATGTGCACGAGTCAAAGTCCTCAGCTGCCATGTTAGTTTGCTTGAGGGACCAGAACTTTACAGACTGCTGGTCTTGTCTCTGGCTGTTGGCTTAAAGATTAATCTGTCCTTTAAGCCAGCCACAAGTCAGGTAGGCCTAGGACAGACTTTATGCCAATTTATTATTAATTGCTGCCTGCTTGTACCACAACAAGCTGGTCCTCAGCACTGGCAGTGCATCATTACAACATGCAATGTATGGAATTGTGAAGATTCATGTTAAATATAGCCACATCTATTCATTGTCGAGTACACACATTATTTGTGTACTGTGTCTGTTCCAGTTGGTCATTTGGCAGCAAGTCTCAAGTCTGTCTGTTTACGTAGGTGTTTACCTCTCATCCAAAAGTGCCCGCATGGTTATTTACAAATACTTAATTATAATTTTATTATCATTTACCTTACATATTAATGTCAATAATATTTATTCATGTTTAAGTGTATATAAATATTATTTTATACAGTAAGTCCCCGACTTACAATGAGTTTTGTTCCAGGAGAATGTTCATAAGTCATATTCATTCACACTGTCTGACAAAGTGAACCTTATACACCTTTGACACAAATATACAACCTAAAGCTTTGCACTTCTCAGCCGTTCCCTCCACACCACCACTGCTTTTCCTCTTGCTTCCGGACATCCTGGACTCTGACTGAGCACCGTACTACTATACGCTACATTGCACCACTCAGTAAGCACACAGCAGAACAACTGCAACAATATCCAGCAGACATGCGAGCTACTTCCATGATTTGTGTGTATCCATGTAATGCCAGGTCTGTTTATATCTGTGAAAATTTGCAACTTGAATGTTCATGAATGGTCGGCTTACTGTAATTCAAGCCATCCATCATGTTTTACAGTGGACATGCTAAATGCATGCATCAGGCTGATAATCTTAACCGGGGCTTCGTTTCAGGGAAGGGCTTATATTCTGAGCATCCTGTAAAAAATCATGATAGGGTTTATTTCTGGTTAGGTCTTATTTTCAGGGAAACTGAAATACTACACATACTTGTGACTTAGGGTGTCATCTCCATTAAAAGCAATAAAAAGTGCCTGCCATCTTTGAGAAAGAGCTCATCCCTTGTGGCTACAGATGGCAGAGGGTGAAAGAGAAGTGGGTAAGAGGGGCAGTGGGAATGAGACAGCTTGTCTAACCTCATTGAAGAAACTGCCTTAGAGACTTGTGACAGTGGGAAAATGTGAGTCTTTTCTCACCATCTCTCTCTGGGAAGCATGGTTAAGGGTTCTCAGCCCTGGGTGCACTTTGGAGAGCTTTTTATTTCTTGCCATGCCTGAGACCTACCCAGCATCTGTACGGTGCTGACTAGGTACTGCAGTTTCAAACCCTTCTCAGGTGACTGTGAAGCACAGAGTCCTTTACTGCTCTAGTTATAGAACCCAAAGCGGCTAACTGACACAAATGTCCTATTCATCCTTCCGGTATTTTGGTGAAGTTGCAAGGAATGGGCATTGTAGGCAGGTTACTTATTTACTACTGTGCTAATAGGGGAATTGAACCCAGGGCCTTTGCACTGAACTATACCCTCAGCCTTTTTTTTTTTGGCGGTACTGGGGATCGAACTCAGGACCCTGCGCTTGCTAGGCAAGCGCTTATTCCACTGAGCTATATCCCCAGCCCAGCCTTTTAAATTTAATTTAGGGGCTGAGGATATAACTCAGTGGCACAGCACCTGCCTGGCAAGTTCAAGGTCCTGAGGTCGATTCCCAGTACTTAAGTTTGAGATAGGTGCTCATTAAGTTGCTAAGTTGCCTACATAGGGCTTGAACTTGCAGTCCTCCTGCGTCAGCCTTCCAGAGTGCTAGTATAGTAGGTGAGTGTCACCATGATCAGCTGTATACTGGTTTTAAGAAGAAGAGTCACAGAGGGGAGAATCACTTTGCCCGGGTCACACGGCTGTTGAGTAATGGATGGGGTTGAGGTAGGAGACAACCTTCTTTCTTTTTATTCTCCATTCCTCTGTGGGTGCGTACTCAGAGTCTTAATTGCTCCAGGGGCTTAGCTTTGTTTGTGTCCAGGCAAGATATTCACACTCCTTTACCGGAGCAATCATTCTAAATGCGCCTGTGCTTCTGTTTGAAAGCACTGTACTTCCCAGTATGGAAACCCAAATATTTCTTTTCCAATTCTTGGTGCTGTGCAAGTCTGAACAGTAGATCCTCAGGCTCCTGCATCCTTTAGAAGGAGCCAGGGACTGCGTTTTAGGCTTTCTGCATGAACATAGCACGTGCATAAACACAGAAAGCACATCCATGAGGGTGGATTTCAGGCTGAACTCGGCCCAGCCTTCAATTCAGCTGTAAACTCAGCATGCCTGGCCCTGGCTTTGCAACAGCTCATTCCTTTCAAGCGCAGAGCTAGGTCCCCAAGGAGCCCTGGGCCGGAGAGGCCACCTGAACGGTGGCTTGCTTCACAGTGTGGGTATGTTCCCTGTTTTAACTGGGTCAGTTGGGTTATTTTTGCTTTTTGGTCCCAGGGAAGGGCCAGCCAAACCACCGTGCTGGCAATTTCCAGCAGCACACACCTTGAGTGATGGGGTCAGGTGTTCCAGAGGTCCTGGTGCCTATTATTTAATTTTGTCCCTCCCCCAACCTCATGGTTTATAAATATGCTGTTATGTGCTTGAGCTATTTTTAGCTGCAACTGTGCTCTGTTCAGCTGGAATCATGTTCACTTTGCATTATGCACACTGGCTCTGAAATTTGCCAGGAGTGCTAAAGTGGGACAGTTTCCAGCCTAGTCACTGAGACCCCCACAGTGAACCCAACAGCACGCTCACTTGCTGCAAGACAAAGCTTCAGCTGTGTTAAATAACGGCGCTGCCTGGTGAGAAACGCTCTGGCCATCTCTGTCAGCTCTTTCTCTTCTGACTCTGCTAATCCCAGGATAAATCCTCTGGGCTTTGGGAGACAACACGAAGAAAGCTTCTGGGGAAGAGGATTAAACTTGAAACAAGTCATAATGAGGCCGAACAATGCACAGCTCATTGTGAGGGCTCTGCTCAAGCCCCTTTGAAAAGCTGCTCTGATTGGGGTGCTCCAAGAAGCTGTGCGCCCTCACTGCGTGGATGCTGTGCACAGGTCCACCCGTGGCACTCAGGTCGCTTCCTTGTGGTGATCATGGAGAAGCGGCCCTCAAGCACTGCCCAGAGCCATGGGCCTTTTCCTCTGCCTCGTGGAGATGGGTATCTGACTTATTTACCACAATCCAATGCCAGGCACAGCGATGCATGCTTGTAATCCCAGCAATCTGGGAGCCTGAGGCAGGAATATTTTAATTTGAGCCCTGTGTGGACAACTTAGTGACCTACCAAGGTGCTGTCTCACTAAAAATAAAAATAAAAAAGGGTTGGA
Organism: Dinomys branickii; assembly: GCA_004027595.1. Classification (NCBI taxonomy): domain Eukaryota; kingdom Metazoa; phylum Chordata; class Mammalia; order Rodentia; family Dinomyidae; genus Dinomys; species Dinomys branickii. The sequence goes on along the minus strand of PVLD010005370.1, from coordinate 87,313 downwards.
GATGTAGCCGAGTGCATAGTGCAAAGGTCCTTGGTTCAATTCTCAGTACAAAAAAAAAAAAAAAAAATCCAGAGAAGGGCCAGAACTAGAAGCCTGTAGGAATGTTGGTATCAGTTAAGATTCCTTGGTTTCAAGAGAGAAAAAGAAATTCTTAAGAAGAATTAATCTACTTAACCAGAAAAGGACTTTTTAGAAAATAAATGCCCTAGAACAAGGGGTTACTTTGTTCACTGCTAGTTCCTGATAGAATAGCACCTTGGGTATTGTAGCTGCTCAAAGTGGCTGCTTTTCAGCTGCTTCAACATGGTACTGGAACTGGGTAACTTATATCAGACGTTTATATCTGATGGTTCTAGAGGCTGCAAAGTCCCTGCTCAGGTGCCTGCAGACTCACTCCCAGTGAGGCGCTTCCTTGTAGGCGGTGCCTTGAGTGCTTCTCCCAGGATGGAATGGGAGACAGGCTCACTCAAGCCCCTTTACCAGAGCACTGAGCACCCCCTAATAGCCTCCTCTTCTACGCCCCACATTGGGAGTTAAATTCCATCATATGAACCTCAGGGAAAACCAACTTCAGAGCACTCAGCAGATGTTTGTGGGGTTAAGGAAGAAAATGCATGGCTCAAGGAACTGTTAGGAAGACTGTGAATCAGATCCGGAAAAGGTGGACGCATCCATCTTGGAGGGGTGGGGCCGCAGGACGAGATCTCTGACAGTGTCATGTGGGCACCACGGCTGGGATGAGTGCCCTGAACCATCCCCAGATTCAAAGTGCAGAGTGAAAGAAGGCGAGAATGTCCAGTCAGGGTTCCCTAGAGACATGGCAGTGCTAGATAATCTTTCCTTGTTTGGGGGAAGATTGGTCTTTTTGCCATGGTCTGGCTTCTGCTAATTGCATGGAAACCACCCATATTCTAGAAGGCAGTCAGCCTCAGTCTCCTGAGAAAAATGTTGATCTCATCCAGAAACACCTAGAATGCTTGACTAAATCTTTGGCACTCCAGGGCCAGTCAAGTTGTCGCATACAATTAACCACCCAAGAGGGAAGGTGCAGCTGCCACTCTCGAGTCACATGCCCACTTTGCTGGTCAGTGGAGGTGCTGTTTTGCTTGGTGCATGCGGGTACTAGACCCAGCCCAGCAGATCTGACTTCACAAAGAAGCGGGTGCAGTACTGGAGGGCTCTTCCCAAGGAGGCCTCATTTTTGCTGCTTACTGTGATACAGGTCAGCACCAAAACACATTTCTCTGCCTTGCCCACCTTGCATCTCTTCTTTTCCCTCTGGAGAAGAGAGTATCTAGGATGCAGAAAATCATTTCTTTTTCTCCACACACCACCAGTAGAGTGTTTGAGGTGACCGGTACCTCTGAGCTCCTGCTCTGAGAGTTTGTGTGAATGATTCAGCACTCAAACACTGGCTCACTCTTAACACATGCCCTTCCCCCACACACAGGAAAGGGTGTTCACAACACATCCCAGCCCTGGAAGAGTTTCAGTCTGTTGTAAGCTGTGCATTCTCTGTCTCTGTCTCTATCTCTGTCTCTGTCTCTGTCTGTCTTTCTCTGCTACTGACCCACATAGTCTTTTGTGGGATTAAAAATATACTCTTTCTGGGGCTGGGGATATAGCTCAGTGGAATAAGTGCTTGCCTGGCAAGCACCAGGTCCTGAGTTCAATCCCCAGTACCGCAAAAAAAATATATATATATACTCTTTCCTCAAGATACCTGTCACCCATCAGAAATAGTCATGTGTACCAATTTTGTTAGAATACAGTGCTGCCATATATATGGCAGAGAATTGTCACAATATATATAAATCTACCATTTTTACAATGTCCTTATAATATATGGTGCCCTCAGGCAGTGTACAATCTGGCCTCCTGTACATAGCAGGCCTGAACTACTGAGGGAGGAGACTGCCAGAAAAATAGGTGGAAGACAGCAGAATTTGTTCAGTGTTCTTGTAAATGGTATGTGGGTGAGGGAGTCCCTCACTTCTCTTTGGGTTCTGACCAATAATTGAGCCCACTGATCAGATTTAAAACAATTGCGGGTCCAGACTCTTCAGTGTGGCAAATCTACCACAGTCCGAGAGGAAGCTAGCTTCAGAGTTAGGGGCGCTGTTTTCCTTCGGGCATTGCTCAGGCCAGGCCGGCAGGAAGTGGCAATGGCAGATGTGGTGACTTCCTGGCACAGATGTTGTTCAAGGCCTTTTGGAGGTTGGGAAGCCCAACTTCTGATCAGCGTGTTCATTCAGTGAAATGACTTGCCGCCAATTCCATGACTCCATGAGGGCATTGAAAAGATCAATAGCGGACAGTGAAAACAGATAAGAAAGAAATGCGCAGAAACTCTTACATTTCTTTTCATATCTCACTGGATCACACTGGCCACACCCTAGAGTAGGCGGAGCTCACCCTGCAGAGACTGACCTGGAATCTGTTACTCTCCTCATAACACCCAGGCAGACAGGTTAGCTGATAACAGCACGTCTTCCGAGCTGGAAAGAGCGCAACTGAGCCCCACTCCGACACTTGTGGTCTGCAGGGCTTGACAAAGCGTGGTGGGCTGGGGCTGCCCGGCTTGGTGAGTGCACTCTCACAGGAACACAGCTGTGCTCATCTGTGTATTGCTCACGCCTGCTTTCACGTGCCGTGGCACAGCTGAGTGGACGATCAGTCGTGGGCCTTGTGTGTTGGTGATGGAGGGTCAGACGTGTTTGCCACCCTCGCTCTCGAGTTAGGCTGGCGTTTGGAGCATACCTCATGGTGCTCATGAGGCCAGGCTCGGCCTTCCTTTCTCCCATGGAACAACACCTAATCCTTGGAGCATTTCTTAGAAGTCTAATCCTTTTATCCCAAGAACACATGAAAGCAAGTATGGCTGCAGTGGTCACCTGAAGTCCTTGTCCTGCCCAGTGTGGCCAGCAGTGTCCTCTCCTACCCTCTGCCCCACTGCTGTTTCCCTCCAAGTGCATGTGCCCGCTTCTCTACAGAGTGACCCGGCAGCCACACAGCCTCCACCACAGAGGGCAGCACAGACCTGGCCATCCCCAAGGGCCCCTGTGATGTGTGCAGAAATATTTGGATTTCTTTAGGGTTTTTAAAAAGTCACAATTTGAGGTCCATTGATAAGGGAACAAAGTGTATACTGACTCATAGTTCTGGAGACTGGGAAGTCCAAGGTGGGTAACCACATCTGGTGATGGATTTGCGCTTTGTCATAACATGGTGGAAACACAGAAGGGAAGTGTATGTGTCTTACTGTACAACAGCCCACTCGTGAGGTAACTGATCCAGCCCCACTACAACCCCATTCGTACCTTTTAATGCCTGATCGTATCTTAAAGATCCCATCACCTACACATGGTTACACTGGGAATCAGATCTCAATATAAGCTCTGGAGAGAGAAAACCATATTCAAACTATGACAGTGTGGCTGTCGGAAAAAAACCTAAAACATTAGTTTCTACCGGTCCTGAAATTCTCCACCCTGATGCCACTCCTTTACCCCTTCGCTTTTGGCGTCAGCCACTGGAAGTAAGAAAGGAGGAAAGGGATAAGAGCCGAAAACGGACACGGGAAGAAAGCAAGGGAGGGCGACAGGGCAGGTTCTGTTCTGGGAATAGTAAAAGGGTGTGTGCACTGAGCTGCTGGATTCAAATCAAGTGAAAGACTGCGGAGGTCTGCCTTTCTCCTTCGGCCATGCGAGGACGCAGAGAGATGGCATCATCTGTAAACCAGGGACAGGATCCTCAGCTGACCCGGAATCTGCCAGCACCTTGATCTTGGGCTTTCCAGCCTCCAGAACTGGGAGAAGTAAATGTTAGCTACATCATCAAACTGATGATATTTTGTTACAGTAGTGTGAATGGACTAAGACAATCCCATTGGCTTGTGGGAACCTGATGTTTGTCACCTGGCTTCTCTCCCTTGTCCCCTCCCTTTTCTTACCCCCACTACCGTGCGTAATATCTGTGTTCAGTTCACAAAGGTGGGCAGTGCCCAAAGCCGAAAAATAAAATCTGAAAACTGTTCACTGAAGACCATCAGATACTGGATAGTAGGAATACTATTTTGGTCATTGCAAGTGGACTGTAACTTGAGAAATGACAGGCATTCCCTCTGTTTCCATGTGGGTGTCATGTGGATTCAGAACGTCACATTTTCAGAAGATACTGTGTCTCTTGAGCGATGCAGAGATTCTGGTGGTATAGCAGCTCCTCTGCAGCCCCAGGAGAAAGCAGCTAATAGCATTTTCACAGCTTAGCAGGAGTGAAGGGCTCGGCTCTGGCCTGTCCTGGGGGGAGCCAGAGTGTTTAGAGACGGTGGTGTACATGCACTGCCTTCTTCGGGGCTTAGTGTGTGCACAGGTGGAGGCGCTGGTTAGGACAGTGCCTGGCTCCAGCTGGCGGACACTTGTGCTTTTGCTTCTGTGATGTTTTTGTCTATTCCTGTACTGTACTTTTGGGAACTGCCACTAGATAGATATGTACCCATTCAGTCCCCAGCCATAAGTATGGTCTAGGGCTGACAGCGATTTTTATTTCCAAATTCAGGTCCTAGACTTTAATAGAATTGAGACTTGAGTACTATACGAAAAATTTCCCAAGTTCCTTTCAGAGGTACTAAATCCCATTGAGCAGTTGGGTTGGGATTGTTGGCTCCTTGCTTGCCCAGCAGCTGTCTGCCCTAGAGAACTCAGGTGTGGCTGCAGGGGTGTCCGTTATTAGATCGTTCACCTAGGAGTGGGACCTGTTGTACTTCATCTGTGCAGAGAGGTGTGATTTTGTCCATTGCACAAAGGCTGTACCTATCCTGATGTTGGTCCCAGTTTGGGGGCATGAGGCAGAGGGCAAGGGGTTCATAGAAGTGTGAGTCCTGGAGTTAATACCAGCATTTGCCTACCGCCCGTTCATTGTTCAGTGACTAAGAAACGGAAAGCCTGGCACTTTTTGGGCTCCTTCCTTTGGTTGGGTGAGTACACAGCTGAATCAGATTCTGTACTGATGAATGAAAACTTAAGGAAACGCTTGGTGTGGTCAAGAACGAGGAGAGACTTCCTTCTGGAGCGGAGAGGGAGGCCGGAGGTGGGAGCGCCCACGTGCCCGGTCGTGGTGGAGCGTGCCGGTTATTAGTGTGGTGGCCTGTTTGCTCTGTCATCTGTTGTTTTGGGCACAAACTGGCAGCAGTTGTGATGACACCCTGCAATATGTCCTTCAGCGTGACTGTCTGAAGAGTCTATTTCACCACAGTAATCAATAATATGAATAATTCCTTAATACCTTACAATGCAGAGTTCACCAAAAATGTACACACACTTCAGGAAAAGAAAAATTATATGATGTTCGTTCAACAGATGGTGTAACTGCTATATGGGGGACCCTAGAGGATGTCGTATATCGCAGAAAACCTACTACTACACTGCTGGCCCTTAGAGAATAAATCTAAAATGCATGTGCAGGAATCTCAGTGACCGAGGTTACTCAAGCAGCAAGCAGGTGGCCATGCTAATAAATGTCCGGAAGATAATGGTCACCACTCTGAGCACCTCTTGTCGTTGTAGAGGCCAAAGGTAACTTGTATTAATCTCATGATGTCTCAATGCATTTAGTATTTATGCAAGGTTTTCTTTTCCTGAAGTGTGTATACATTTTGGGTGCAGACTGTATTTACTCCATATTCATTCCTTATTTAACTCAAGAATGTCTTTTATAGCTAGTGCTTTTTTAATATCAAGATTCACTCAAGGTTTATGCGTTGTGTTTGCTCATTGTATACTTAGTCTTTTATTTTTAGTTTCTGTAGCTTTGATTTTTTTTTCCCCTCATGACATTGACAGGGCAGCTCCTTCAAGGAAGTCACATTCTGCATTTGTTGATGTTTCTTCCTGTTAGGGTCCCCCTCACCCCCGCCCTGTCCCTCTCTGGTATTTCCTGTGACCTGGAAGTTAAGTCTAAAGGCTTAGCTAGGTGAACCTTACTGTGCTTTCATTCATATCTGTTGGCCCTATATTGAGACTGAGCATCCTTTCTATGTTTCTTGGCCATTTGGACTTCCTCTCTCATGAAGTAGCCATTCGCATCCCCTGCTGCTTCTGCTCACTGTGTTTTTCTTGTTGATGTGTAGGAGTGCTTTATTCTACAAACATGTTGAAAATGCCCTCTGTTACTCTGAGTTTGCTTTTCTAGTTCTGCAAGGATGTCTTTTGATGAGCAAACATTTTGGCTTTAAATGTCCAGTTTATGTATTTCTGTGACTTACTTGAAAAATCACCTCTAACTTAGGACTAAAAAGATATCATTATAGATTATCTCCTCAGTTGCCTTCCATATTGGGTCCAAGGTCTCCTGGAAGTATTTTCTTTGTGGTATGTGTGGGGGACAGGTTTCATTTTTTCTTTGACACCATTTATTAAATGTATGGCCCTTGCTCCAGGGTTCTGCAGGGCCACCGTCTCCATAGCCCGAGGGTCTCTGTGTGTTTGGGTCAGTTTGGACGATCTCCATTCTATCCACTGGTCTGTTTTCCACGCTTGCACTGACACAGTTACCTAGTTATTGTCCATTTGGAAGTCTTGACACCGGACAGCAGATTCTCCCTCTGTAGTGCTTCAAGAGTGACTGGCCTAAGATTTTGACGTTGTACACAAAACTGGCTCAGACCTGGAGCTTCCCTATTGAATAGAATCATGAAGTTGTTATACTTTCTTGTGCTGTGATCCAGAAAGTGACTTACCCAGTTTCCCAGTTGGTCCTTTCCAGGAGTTTTGCCTTCCATGACTTAAATAAAGATGTGATATGAGCCAGTTCAAGCCCAGTTTTGGAGCCTGTGTTATCTGTTAAATTTTACTTACTAGAGACTTTAATAGTACTTGTACAGGCTGGAGTATGGAATTGAATGAGATCGTAGGTGACAAATTCCCTCATCTCTAGAAATGAGTGACTGGGAATCTGTTTTGATCACTCCCTTGGGAGATGTACTCAGTAGAGGGAAGGAATTTTGGAGTCAGATTTTTGGGTCATATTCTGAGACACATCGCCTACTAGCTGTGCTGTCCAGGGCCTCCTAGTTAGCCTGCCAGGCCTGTTTCCTCACTGGTAACACAGGTGTTCTTAGCAGTACCTTTGTCCTGTAAGATCAGCCCTCACTGTTTCCCTCACACAGCCACTGGCCGAGCCCAAGGTCAGGCTCCCTCCAGATTCCCAAGTCCTCTCTTAAAGCTCCTGGCTAACACTACTTCCACAGCCATATGGGGAGCGGGGAAAGGCAGGTGTTTATCTGGATTGAGAAATGTAAGGAGGTGTCTTTCTTCTGTCAGATTTTCCTCCATGACGCAGAGGACCGTAAGTATGCTGCCTCCTGTAGTTGATAGTGATTATCAGTGACAAGAAAAGTGAAGAAGACTACATGCTTCATTTATTGTCTGAGTAACAGGAGGAAGGAACCGGGGGCTGCAATGGTGGCTGCAAAGGGTTATTAGCGCCAGGTCCTCCTGTTTCCAGCCCACCACTCTTAATGGCTGCCAGCACTGAGCTTGTGGGGCGAGTGCTGAACCTTTCGCCCTGTATCCCTATTGCAGCTGGGATTGGGTGGGAACAGAGCCAAATGTCCCTCCCAGCAGGCCTCATGCCAAGGTTTGCCTTCATATTTGGGGACACCCATCTGCATGAGAGGCTTGGAATGTTTTAGAGCTGGCACCTTGCCCAGAGTTCTGTTACTAAAGAGAGAAGGTGAAGACCTTGGGCAGGAGGAAACAAGTTGTCTCATGATCTAAAAGCTCTATTCCCTTCCCCTCCCTCGTGGTGCTGGAGGTTAAAGCCAAGGCCTTGAGCACTACAGGCAACCACTCTACCACCAAACTACGTCCCCAACCCTTTTTAAATTTTCAAAGTGGGTCTTAGTTTTGCTCCAGCTGGCCTTGAACTTGAAATCCTCTTGCCTCAGCCTCCTGAGTACCTGGAATTGCAGGTGTGTTCCACCACACTTGGTTAAAATCTCTGCTTTTTACAGAAAAATATGCATAATTTGTAAGTACTGCAGAGATTTCAGGAACAAGGTGGAGTTTTGACAACTGGGAGATTCAAAGTCCGTAGATTACCAGGAGAACAGGCTGCTCAGAACGATGGCTCTTTTGCTATAGTTGGTCAGCCAGGGTCTCACGCCACCTTTGCCCTCAGGCCACATGTGGCAGATCTGCCGTGGACCCTGTCAGCATATGCACGGTCGTCTCAAAGCAGGCGATCCCTGGAAACCTAGTAGGAGACCAGACAGTTCCTGTCTGGGTCAGTACAAGTAGTGTAAACAAAAACACGTTCAGTATCTTTGCTCCTCCCTGTCGCTTCTCTATTTCCCTCTACCGTAGCAGCACTGAGCTTGCTGATTTGTTTGAGTCACTGAAATCGCAGACATGCCTGGCAGTGCAGTAGCTAGAAGGGTTCCTCCATTTTCTCTGGCAGGGGGTTCACTGAGCAGTGAGAACCAGAGATTCCCCCAATGGCTTTGTCACTAGCTGGAGTCCAAAGAGGTCCTCCAAAAAAGTGGGGGCCCCATCTCAACACCCCTTCCCATGGGTTAGCTTCTTGACTTGTCATGGAAAAACATTTCAGGATGTGTCTGTAGGGGGAGAAGATAGGTTTATTTAGCAGAATTAAGAAAACACCTGAAAAGGAGCACAGGAGGCACCTTATGGTCTAGGGCTGAGTCCACACATGGTGACCGCATGACCTCTCATGCTCTTGGGGTGAACGTCTATTGAATTTGTGAATCTACGGTAAGCATGGGCTGAATTTACAGGTGAAAGACAATGGCCCATTTTACAGGTGAAAGCAAGAAAAATTCAAGACTTTATAGGAATTTTTTCAGTTTCCTAGAGGGGGTGGGGAAGGTATTATAACCTTGTGTAACTTTGTGTCTTTATGCTATAGCTTTCATTTTTAAATTTTTTAAAAAATTATTTCTATTAGAACATGTTTGCAATACATGAGTACATTCATTATGGGGAGTTGGTACATATATATATATCTCATCTTAGTCCTTTTTACCACCCCTTCCTCCATCTCGTTTCCCTTCCCATGTGCAAAATATCTGTCTCTCTGTTTTATATCACATATCCTTTGTTTTTCTCTTTAAATTACTTGTACTTTGGATTTTTCATATAAAAGAAATATTTAACCACCTATGTCTTGTTTATTTTGCTTAGGATTATGTTCTCAAGGTGCATCCATTTTCCTATAAAGGATTCAAATTTACCCTTTTCATGGCTGAGTAGTACTCCATTGTATATCTGTCCCACATTTTCGTTAACCATCTGTTGATGGACACAAAAGCTATTTTGAAGATTTAGCTGTTGTAAATTGTTCTGCTGTAAACATAGGTAGGCACAGATTACTGTAATATAATGTCTTTAACTCTTTAGGGAAGATACCCCAAAAAGAAGTATAGCGAGGTCACATGGAATTTATATTTTTAGTCTTTTGAGGAACCTCCTCTATGCTGATCTCCATGCTCATTGTACTAGTTTGCATTGCCACAGATATTGTAGAAGGGTTACTTTTCCCCTACAGCTTCCTAGCATCTTATTTTCTGATGATAGCTATTCTTTCTGGAGTAAAATGGAATCTTGGTGTTGTTTGGATTTGCATTTCTCTAACGCACAAAGATACTGAACATGTTTTTGCTTATTGGCCATTTTTACCTTTTCTGTGAAGTGTCTGTTCATTTCAATTACCTATTTTTTATTGCAGCTTTTATTTTGGGGTGTCATGTTTTCTGAGTTCTTTATATATTTAGATATTAGTCCTCTGAGAAGTGGCCAGCAAAAATTTTTTCCAATTCTGTATGTTGGCTTTTCACTGTCTTGGTTGTTTCCTGTACTATGTAGAAGCTTTTTTATATAATCTACTTGTTGATTCTTGGTATTATTTTTTGTGCACTTGTAGTTCTGTTCAGAAAGTCCTTGCCTATGGCTATGTCTTCATTAATTCCATTGAAGAGTTTGAGTATTGACATTTTATTCTGTGGTGAATTCACAGGTCCTGGGCTTTTCTTACTTGGTAGAGGTTTTTTTTTTATTGCAGCCTCTATTTCATTGCTTGCTGTTGGTTTATTCAGAGTAAATAAGATAGCTACTCCTGCTTGCTTTTGGACTCCAGTTGCATGAAATATTTTTTTCCATCCTTTTGGTCTTTAGTCTGTGAGTGTCCTTTTGGATAAGGTGCATCTCCTGTAAGCAATATATTGTTATATTTTGCTTTTTGACCCAATTTGCCAGTCTGTGTTTTGACTGGGGAGTTGAGACCACTGACACTGAGGGTTACTGTAAGGTGTTTGCTGAGTCTTGTCATTACGTTATTTGTCCAGTGCTGTTTCTTCTCCCCACCCCCTTTGTTTAACTTCCTGTCCCAGTCAGATGTATACTTTCCTCTGGGTTTCTGGACTTTTGATTCTGAAGTGACATGAATAGGTTCTTTTCTGATCATGGGTGGTGTTCATTATGCCTCTTTTATTTAAACATTCAATTCTTACCTAAATTTGGAAGGTTTTCTTTCTTTCTTTTTTTTTTTTTTTTTTTTTGCGGTACTGGGGATTGAACTCAGGACCCTGCGCTTGCTAGGCAGGTGCTTATTCCACTGAGCTATATCCCCAGCCCTTGGAAGGTTTTCTATTATGATTTCAGTGAATAAAATTTTTAGGACTTTTGAATTATTTTCTAATTTTTTCCTTTATTCCTATAATTCTGATGTTGGCTTTTAAAGTTGTGTAGCAGCTGTTAAATCCAACTTGCATGGTGTTTTATCATTTTTAGGGGATCTCTGAATTTATGATCTACTGCATCCACCTTGACTTCAGTTTCTGACACTTTATCCTGGTATTAGTTGCATCTTCAAGTCGTGTGTTCTATTGAATTTTTCATATCTTGTATTTTTGCTTGCTTTCTTTTCATGATTTCTAATTCTTTACCAAACTAGTCATTCATATTTTATGTGGTCTTGTGTAACTCAGTTTATTGTTTGTTTCTTCTTTAAGCTTGTTGAGCATTTTATTTGTAAAATCCTTTATCTGTTTAATAAAATCTTGCTTGTGCTCACTAAACATCTTGTGAAATTGCTTATGTGTTTCTTTTTTGAAATCTTCGAACATTTTGGCCATTTAGTTTTTTAGTTCTTTCCTTATAATTTCTTTTATTTCAGTGTCTAGGAAATCAGCTTTTGAGGGACAAAGGTTTTTTGGCAGCATCTTGCTGCCTTTCTCTTAATTGCTGTCTTTGTGCTGAGGTTGAGGATCAGTTAGAGAAACTCTGTCTCTGTTGTAGATTTCTTTAGTTAGAATCTGTCTCCCTGTGATGTTGTGTTTGATTATGTTTTGTTTTTTATTCCTCTGTTCAACCTACTCAGCATAACATTTGAAGGTCTTTTTAGTGCCCAACCTTGTTCTGGAGCCTTGAAGCCCCATTCCACATAGAATGGAAAAAGTGAACCACAGTAATATTGATAACACAAAGACAGATCAGATATTAGAATACAGTAAATACCAGTTAATAGTAACAACCATGCCACCATTGGTGATAGCAAAGAAATCAGCAATAGTAGAATCAGAGGCAAACTGGATATTGACATACTGTAAGAACCAATAAAAGCTACAACTATACCATCTTCATCAATAGAAAAGATGTACAATAAATATCGACTAAATGCAACAAGTATATCATCATTCACAATAAAGAAGCATTTAGCAATAAGTGTTTAGTCAACTAAATATCTAAAAAATAAACTATCGTAATAATAATAAAAATGGAAGGAGTGGGAAAGAGAAAATGAAAGAAGTGAAGTTTGAAGAAAAGAGAAAAAGAGGAAGTCAGACAAGAAATCCAGTTAAGAATAAAAGAGAGTTAATAGAATTAAGTAAAAGAAAAAATAAGAAAAAGAAAAGAAAAAAGCAGAGAGCAAAAGAAAGGAAAAGAAGAAAAGGAAAAAGAATGCCCTCCCCAAACAAATTTTAAAAATACCTCTTTTTGGGTGAGTGGTTTTTTTCCCAGTGTCTGTAGTACTGGGCTTTGCCAGGTATGGGGGAAGGATAGGGAGTCACCACTAGTTCTCCACTATTTTGTTTCCACACCCACGCTTTTTAGTGTGTGTATGCTGAGTCCTGCCCCACCTTTCTTACGAGGAAAGGATTTGATTTCTGTCAGTGTCTGTGCACCTTCGTCACTGCTGTCTCTGCCCAGCTTCATGGACTATGGGCTTGTGAGGTGCTCTTGCTGCAGAGGCCCCTCTATCCAAACACCCTGGGCTGTGGCAATCATCTGTCTTACTAGTGGCGTTCAAGGTTTCTGAGACCCAGTAGCTGACACCCACCACTCAGAGGAGGAAAGGTTTAGTTTGGGCCACCGTTAGGTTTCAGTCCATAGTCTACTGGCTCTAATGCAGGGCAGTATGACAGAGGGGTGGCAGACAGGAACCAGAGCGATCACGGGAGGAGGGAGCAAGATAGCTAGCTTCGGGCCCCCAGGGACACAGCTCCTGCAGCCAGGCTTCACTAGTGCGGGCAGAGCACTGTGGGTGGAGGAAATTGCTCCCCTCTACTCCCTTGCACTTGGGCAACCAATCCTCCTTCGATTATTCCATGTAACTTAATCAGAGTGACCTCTGAAACACACATACTTGTGTAGCAGAACCTGCCCTCCCAGCCAGTATACTTCAGTGTCTCAGTTGCCCAGTAATAATGCCTGTTTGAGATTTGGTTGCTCCTGTCTCTTGGAAATGGCTGCTCACTGATGCATAGCTGGTCACTGTGATGCGCATTGTAACCAGTCCGTAGCGACAAGCCGACAAGCCGTTCTGCCTCTGTACTCTGAGATGGTCCGAGAACAATAAACTCCCAAACAGCCAAATTAGAATTTAGAAGCGCTTTTAATAGTTGAGCCCAACGGCCCCCAATCACGCCTCTGTTTCAAGGCTGAGAAGTGAGAGCCCCGAGCCCATTGTATGCGGGGCTTATAAAGACAAAAACCACAACGAATACACAGGTGTAGCAGGGACGTTATGCTTGGGTAACTGTCCTGTTTCTGGCAGGGACGGGCAATGTTCTTTGAATTCTTTCCGAGGAAGAACAAGGAACCTTTGAACAATAATTATGTTACCGTACATGATTTTAGCTGTTTGAGGTGAATCGGGGGTCAAGCATGGGGTCAGTCTAGCAAGCAGCAGGGTACTTGGGCCATTACATACTCCTGCTTGCTTATCCGGTGTAAGCCCTAGGCCACCAGAGGTCAGGGCCTCATATTCTGGGAATGATCCTGCTCAGCATCCATCAATGTAAATAAATCTGTCTCCAGATCCTGGGTGTCCTTGCGGTGTCTCTGCTTGCTGTTGCAGTTGAAAGCCCCTGACTCAGGATGACTCAGCACTCGTTTAATCATTCTTGTCAGTCTTGACTAGATGCTCAGTGAGAGGCACCTGGGCGGGGGTGTGCCTCCACAGACATTCGAAAGCCTGATTTCAGCTGTGTGCTTTTGCTTTCCCTGTCATTCCCAGCACCACTTTCCTGTTTGTGCCACATTTTTGTTTCTGCTGGCGTGGATCTGCTCTGAGCATGTTTTCCTGTAATCTTCAATAAATGCAGTTGCTTTTCTTTCACCATTGGATATATACTTGCAATTCTTTGCTCACTGTACACAAGCGCCTGGAATCTCTATCTGGTGGATCCATCCCATGATAAGATCACCTCCCAATATCACAGCTAAGTTTTAACTCATCAATAGACTAACCAGTGGATAAGAATCAGGTCCCTATGATCCAGTCATCTCCTGCCCATAGCACATGAGGCTTTGGGGGACATGTACTTACAAGCCGTAACACTGTTGGAGCAGAGGCATAGGGACTCAAGTTGGCAGATGGAGAAAGCAAATAGACCATTGAGCTCAAAGATTTTGTGTGTGTGTGTGTGTGTGTGTGTGTGTGTGTGTGTGTGTAGCGCAATCCACTGGATTTAAGTGCTAGCGTTTTCAGACCCAGCCCACTTTCAAAACCACATGAGACTTGCAGGGCTCCTCACCACTGAGGGCAGGACCACTGTGTTCTTCATGGCCTGAGATACTTGCTGCTTAACTTCTCCTGGGTTGTGACTAGCCTGCCCCCTCTGTGCATCTGCCTCCTGTGGTCATGTCCCCTCCTATCACCGTGTTTGTTTTTTTGTTTTTTTTTTGCAGTACTGGGAATTGAACTCAGGACCTTGCACATGCCAGGCAGGTGCTTATGCCACTGAGCTATATCCCCAGCCCTCTTCCTGTCACTGTGGTAGGTTGGCCCCGGAAACACTGAAGTGTAGTTGTTCTTTGACTTCTGATTCCCAGAATAGCTTAGTGTTAAACAAGTAACTTCCCTAAATGGCTCATGACTACCAATCTCAAATATGGCAGCACTGAGATGGATTTTTTTTCTCCAACTCTAGCCTGCCACACGGAGGGAGTCACTTTCAGAGTAGAATCCCACACTGTCTTTACAGTTTCCAGTGTCTGTGGGCTTTTCTTTGGGCCAGCTCCGTTGGTAGAGACATTCCCCTTTTAATGACCAAGCTATGGTCCTGTAACTAGTTTGTTAAATGAGTTGGTAACTAAATGAGGAATCATATGTTCTGTAGTATATACATTACAATATTCAGTACAAAGAAATGGTCAAAGGAAACTCCAACTTGATGACTTTACTTTTATTTGCATAACTCTTAAATATAGCATAACAGAACATGAAACTACAGTACCATACTGTACAGTACAATTGGCAAAAATTACAGTATGAACAAGGTGTAATGTGCAGAAAAGACACTGAGACTATCAACAAGGTGTACAGAACTGTACACACCCCCACAAAAGATGGGTAATAAATCTGAGTGGGTCCAGATTTATTACTTACTAATATTTAATAATGCTTATTATTTAGTCTGAACAGGTTGTTAAGCAAGGAACATCTATGTTTTGTTTCTCCCTGGGCTGCCAGCCCTTTCCCAAGACCCAGGGTCAGCTGTTAAGTGAAATCTAGGGACAAAAAAGGTACAAAGTTCAAGAATAGAAAAGCTGGTTGCTGCATAAAGATTAAAAATCTCCTTCACTGGGTACTAATAATAATTCTAAACTTTTATGTCCCTAACAGCACAACATTATGATATTTAAAGCAAAACAACAAATCTAATGGAAGCATCATTATTATTATCATCTCATGAGTATAGTGCTAGATTTTTAGTACATTACTCTCAGTAAGTTTTTTTAACCATTGCAGTCACTTTTATTTTTTTTTTAAATCTCTCAGTTTTGGAGCATGCAAAAAGAGTTAGTGGAATATAGGCAGTTGACTAGCAGACTTAACAAGTATCCTAGCAATACTATATAGTAAAAATTGTGGGATACACACCCTTTTCAGTACTTACAGAATTTTAATAAAATCGCTAACAATTTAGATCACAAATATAACTTCTAAAGTTTTAAATATTTGATGTCAAACCACATTCTTTGACAACAGTCCAATTATAAGATATAAATAGGTAAAACTAAAAAAAAGGAAACACACCAAAATGCTGCATCATGCAGTGTTCAGAAACAAAACTCTAGCTATTTTAAGCAGAAAAGGACTGAGCCCTGGGAATTGGGTGATTACAAAACTGTTGGAAGAAATAGAGATTTTAACTATAGTTGGGGCTTCCAGAGCCCAGGACAAAATCCTGGAGGGCAGATGCCTTGGCACCTGGTCTGTCCAGGCAGCAGACTGGGGACCAGGCTGGCTGTGGGCAAATGGGTGGGACCCTTTGGTGGCACTGGGAACCATGGAGTTGAAGAACAGACCACCAGGCTGTGACCCAGATGCCTCAGTGCATTTGGGCTGCTCTAATACAAGTCCTTAGAATGGATAATTTGTAAACAGTAGAAATTTACTTTACACAGTCCTGGAGACCAGGTTTTCCAAGATCCAGGAGCAAACAAATGCAGTGTCTGTTGATGCCTTCATCCTTATAGTCCACGCCTTCTATCTGGGTCCTCCTGGGATGGAGTGGGTGAACAGACTCCCACAGGTCACTTTCCTTTGGGTTCTTGCCTTCACCCCCTAATCACCTTGCAGAGGTCCGAGGTTTCAACATGTGAATTGTGGGAGTGAGGCATGGACATACCATGGCACAAGGGGTCGGGAAGCAGTGCAAATATCATGATAAGTCTGAGTTCATGTGACCATCATCAAAGCTAATTCTCAATGGCGTGAGGGGCAGATAGAGAAGAAAAGAGATACATGAATGCTGCTGAAGGGGCAGACAAACACACCGTAACCTCACTTTCTTGCTGGGTCGCAGAAAGATGCTATGTGCTTCTGTTCTACCTTTTCAGTCATGTGAAGGCATGTGTGATGGAAGAATCTAAGTCAGTTTCAGAACTACACCTGCAAGAGAGCCTGACAAAGGAGGTGTTTAACATCCCAGGCTCTAAAATATCCCTTCAGTGTAGAGAGAGGTTTGGCATGGTGATAAATGCTAATTTACAAAATTTATCCTCACTCATAGGTCAAAGAAAAATTCTTAATGTAAAAGTTTAGCTGGGCATGGTGGCATAGACCTATAATCTCAGCACCTGGGAGGCTGAGGAAGGAGGATCACTGAGTTCAAAGCCAGCCTGGGCACATAGTGAGTTCAAGGCCAGTCTGAACTACATAATGAGACCTTGTCACACAAAAAAAAGAAAAAAATTTAAAAATTGATCAATAGAGCACTAAGTATCAAAACTTGTGAGGTGCAGCTTAAATAATACTCAAAAATTGATAACTGAAATGTTTATTTCAAAAAGAAAGGATCAATATCAGTGAACTAAGATACTAACGTCAAAAATTTAGGAATAAATTTTCATATCATACCCATGGAAAAATAGTTCAGAAATAGTAAGAGCAGTATTACTGATTTAGGAAATAAAGATAAAAACAAAAGTGAGAATTGGTTTATAGAAGTAAAAGTAATAAGACGTCAGAAAAAAATTATCCTATAAGAAAGGAGAAAATATATAATAAAGATGATAAGGGAAATAAAACTATAGGTGTTGAGCCAGGCCTGGAGGTACAGTTCATAGTGTCAGCACTCTGGAAGGCTGAAGCAGGAGAGATCAAAACTTTGAGCCCGGTCTGAGTAACTTAGCAAGACCCTATTTCACCAACTCAACCCAACCCAACTCAACCCTAACCAATCCAATACAAACCAAACCAAACCAAAGGGCTGGCAAGCATATCTCAGTGTGAAGGCCCCAGGTTCAAGCCTTAGGACCACAAACAAACAACAAAACAAAAACAACAATAAAACATTGCTCAAAAGTAAAACTGTAGGCTGTGAAGACATCATGATAAAAGGAAGTTATGGATAACTTTTTACCAATGAATTTGAAGGCATAGATTAAATAATTACATCTTTAGAAAATGTAACTTCACTTAAATTGATTCAAGAATAAATGGGAAAGTGAAGCAAATTAGATCAGTTAGTAGTACCATCCCTTAAGGGAAACCCCAAATTCAGAGGTTTTATAGGCAGCTTCAACTTTCACAGAACAGGTAATTCTAACTCTAAGCAAACCTTTGCAGGGAACTTATTTCAGGAGCTGAATTTTTAATAGAATTCACTGTATTTTTAAATGCTGGCAACTTTTAAACCATTTTTGTCAGTGCAGGTGAAACACAGTTTGTCTGAGGGCTGGTCTGGGCCCACAGTCTACCAGTTTGTAACCCCCAACCTAAGCTTCACAAAGGAGCACAGGTCCTACCCACAGAGTAGTCAAACCTGGCGACTGAGGTCAGCATTAGTCCAGCTTGCCTCTGGGATTCTAGGGCTGATGGCCTTGCCGGAGGTGCCTGTGCAAGTGCGTTCTTCAGTCTGCACACCACAGCTGGACTCAATGATCTTCCCTGGGCTGACATGTGGCGTGCTCCAGCTGAACAGGTAGACCAGATGACATTGCTGGGTTGTCCCATGGACTCTATGCCTAAGAAGTGCTAGTTTTTCTTTTTAAATTGTTTTTATTTTCCAGCTATACTGAAGTATAATTGACAAATGGAAATGTGTATATTTAAGGTGTCCAGCATGACTTGATAAATGTATACACTGTAAAATGATGATCACATTCAAGCTAATTAACACACTGGCTTCCATATAAAACTAACACCTAAAATGTGTGCATATGTATGGGGTACCCAGTGTTGTTGTGATACATTATTGTGTAATGTTTGAATTAGGGTAGACATGACTATCTCCTTAAGCAATTATTATTACTTCTTTATAGTGAAAACAGTCAAAATCCTTTTTTCCAGATTTAAACAAAGAAATAGTATGTTATCATCATCTGTCCTTACTCTCATCTGTTGTCACCCTTTGTGCCATAGGACCAGAGCTTTTCTTCCCCTTCTGTGTCTCTTTGTGCCTACCAGTCAGCTGTCCCCATGCCTCCCTGCCCCTGCTCGCCCAGCCTGTTCTAAATTCCTGTGTGTGTGTGTGAAGTACTTGTCTTTCCATGTCTACTTTTTCACTAGACGTGATGGCTTCTGATTCCATCCGTATTGTTGTAAATGATAGGATTTCATTCTTTATTATGAGTGGATCACATTCCACTGTGCATGGATAATATATTTTCTTTATCTGTTTATCAGCTGATGGACACTTAAGCTGTTTCCCTTGCTTGGCTATTGAGAACAGTGCTGCAATTAAATATGGGGATGTACATGTTTCTCCCATATCCTAATTTTGTTTTCTTTGGACATTTACCCAGCAGTGGGATTTCTGGATAATAGGTGGTGTGGATTATATCTGGATGTCCTCTCAAGTCCTTATTTCAAGAGCTGAATTTTTAATAGAATAAATGCTATTTTTTATTTTAAAGAAAATAATAAAAATAATAAAGAACAATAGCACAATACCAACAACATAGACAAAGACAAAACAAAGCAAAAACAAAAATGATACACAGTTTCAGAACAAAATGATAGGAATTAACAGTGCTTGTTATATTACATATTGTTATCTTAATGAAGTTGCTGAGATTACCAGACGTAAGAATGCAAGGTTGATCAAACCATTAAAGAGAATAAAAAATGAAACAAAAAACCCCATTAGAAATGATACAGAATTTCACAAGACGAGATAGTAGGAGTTCACCAGTGGTTGTTACATTGTGTATTGTTGTCTTCAAATTAGTTATTCAGGTTACCAGATAAAAGCATGCAAAACTGGTCAAAAAATTCAGCATTAACTGTTCTTTCAATAAACCATTAGACATCAGCAGTACAGTTAGCCCACCTATCTATTCCCTTCCTTTTTTCTTTCTTTTTCTCCTTTCCCTCATCCCAGTTGTTCCTTCCTTTGAGCAGTTTATTTCTCTTTCATAATATCTATTGTATGTCTTGGGTTTTATTTACTTTTTCAGGTTCTTACACTAGGGAGACAGTACAATGTTTACACATGCAATTCTGATTTATTTCACTTATAGTATGGTCTCTAGTTGCATCCATTTACCTATAAAAGCCTTGAATTTATCTTTCTTTATAGCTGAGTAGTACTCCATTGTATAAAAATACATCTTTTTTATCCATTCTTCAGTCAATAGGCATTTGGGTTGCTTCCAAGATTTAGCTATGACAAATTGTGCTATTATAAACATGGGTGCACATATACCACTGTAGTATGATGATTTTAACTCTTCTGGGAAAATACCCAGAAGGGGAATAGCTGAGTTAGGTGGGATTTCCAGTCCTAGTTTTGTGAGGAATCTCCACAGTGATTTTCATAGTGGTTTCACTAATCTATACTCCCACCAGCAGTGGAGAAGGGTTCCTTTTTCCCACAGCCTCTCCAGCATTTGTTATTGGTTGATTTCTTAATGATAGCCATTCTTTCTGGAGTGAGATGGAGTCTCAGTGTTTTAATTTGCATTTCTTGAATGACCAATGATGTTGAACATTTTTTCATATAGTTAATTGCCATTAGAATTTATTCATCTGAGAAGTGTGTATTCATCTCAGATGTCCATTTTTGGATTGGGTCTTTGAATTTTGGGGGCCTGATTTTTAAAAATTCTTGTCTGAGAGGCAGTTGGCTAACACTTTTTCCCAATCTGTGCGTTTTCTTTTTACTCTGTTGGTGATTTCTTTTGATATGCAAAATCTTTTCAATAAGACGAGATCCCAGTTGTTGATTCTTTGAAGTATTTCCTGTGCAGTTTGGTTTTTGTTCATGAACTCTCTGCCTACCCCTATGTCTTCAAGATTTTTACCTAATTTCTCTTCTAGTAGATTTAGTGTTTCTGTTTTAATATTTAGATCTTGGATCCATTTTGACTTTAGTTTAGTGCATGGTGGTAGACATGGGTCTAGTTTTAGTCTTTGGCATGTGGAAAGCCAGTTTTTCCAGCACCATTTATTAAAGAGGCTATCTTTCTTCCAGTGGACATGTTTGGCACCTTTGGCAAGTACAAGATGGCTGAGTGTGTTTGTAGTTGTGTCTGTATCTTCTAATCTGTTCCGTTGATCTTCAGGTCTGTTTTTTGCCAGTACCATGCTGATTTTATCACAATAGCTATGTAGTTTAATTTCAAGTCAGGGCTTGTGATGCCTCCTGCCTTCCCTTTGTTGCCCAGGATTGTTTTCACTATTCTAGGCCTCTTCTGGTTCCAAATGAATTTTAGGAATATTTTCTCTAGATCTGTGAGGTACAGTATACTAATGGTATTTTAATTGGGATTGCATTGAATCTGTACAACAATTTTGGGAGTATGGCCATTTTCAAAATGTTGTTTCTTCCTATCCATGAGCAAGGAATATCTTTCATTTTCTGAAATCCTCTTCAATCTTTTTTTTCAGAGTACTGTAACTTTCACTGTATAGATCTTTTACTTCCTCTGTTAGATTGATTCATAAGTATTTCATTTTTTAAAGATGCTATTAGGAAAGGTGTGGTTTCCCTAATTTCTCTCTGTGTTTGTTGTTTGTGTACAAGAATACTATTGATTTTTAAGTATTGACTTTGTATCCAGCTATGCTCCTGAATTTGATGATTAAATATGTAAGCCTTTTGGTGGAGTTTTTGGGGTCTTCTATGTAGAGTATCCTGTCATCAGCAAATAATGATAATTTTACTTCTTCCTTTCCTATCCTTATTCATTTTATTTCTCTCTCTTGTCTAATTGCTCTGGCTAATATTTCCAGAAGTACATTGAATAGGAGAGGTGACAGTGGACATCCTTGTCTTGTTCCTGATTTTAAAATGAAAGCTTTCAATATTTGTGCACTTACTATGATGCTAGCCATTGGTTTGTCATACATGGCTTTTATCAGAGTGAGGTAAAGACCATACATTCCCATTTTCTGTAGGGTTTTTATCATGAATGAGTTTTGGACCTGATGAAAAGTTTTTTCAGCATCTGTTGAGATGATCATGTGATTTTGTCTTTGGCCATGGTTGATATGGTATATTACATTAATTGACTTGTGTATATTGAACCATCCCTGCATTCCTGGGATGAATCCCACTTGGTCATGCTGTATAATCTTCTTGATGACTTGATGCATTCTGTTTGCTAGTATTTTATGGAGAATTTTTGCATGTATATGATTAGGGAGATTGGCCTGTAGTCTTTTTTTTGGTTGGGTCTTTCTCCGGTTTTGGTATCAGGGTAATACTTGCCTCCAGGAATGAGTTCAGGAGAATTCCTTCCTTTTCAATTTCATTAAAGAGTTAAATCTTCTCTAAATTTCTTGTAGAATTCAGATGTGAATCTATCATGACCTGGGCTTTTCTTTGTTGGTCAATTTTTTATTATATTTTCAATTTTGCTGACTGATGCTGAGTTATTCATTATTTTTATATCTTCTTCATTCAGCTTTGGTAATTCATATCTATCTAGGAATCTGTCCATTTCCTCTGTGTTTCCCATCCTATGAGAGTAAAGACTTTCAAAGTAGGTATTGATGATCTTCTGATTTCTATAGGATCTGCAGTGATTTCATCCCTTTCATTTCTTATTGCATGAATTTCAGTTTTTTCTTTCCTTTTTTTGATAAAGTTGGCTAGGGGTTTATCAATTTTATTTATTCTTTCAAAGAACCACCTCTTCAATTCATTAGTTCTTTGTATTGTTGTCATAGTCTCCATTGCATTAATTTCTGCTCTGATCGTTATCATTTCTTGCCTTCTTTGGGCTTTGGGTTTGACTTGCTCTTCTTTTTCTAGAAGCTTGAGGTACAGCATAAAATTGTTTATTTGTGCTCATTCTGTTTTCTTGAGGTGGGAATTCACGCTATAAATTTCCCTCTGAGGACTGTATTAGGGTAATACTTTAATTGCATCCCACAGATTCCTGTAAGTTGTACCTACATTTTTGTTTGATTGTAAATATTGTTTAATTTCTTCTTTAGTTTCATCTGTGACCCATTGGCTGTTCAAGAGGGTGTTATTTAATTTCCATGTGTTTATGGAGCTTTTGCAATTTCTTTTATCATTTATTTCCAGTTTCATTGCACTATGGTCCGATAATATGCATGGGATAATTTCAGTTTCTTTGCATTTACTTAAGCATGTTCTATGTGCTAGCATGTGGTCTCTTTCAGAGAATGTACCATGTGCAGTTGAGAAGAATGTGTATTCTAGTGTTGTTGGGTGGAATACTCTTTAAAGTCAGTTTATTCATAAGTTTGATTTAGTTCTGTTATTTCTTTGCTGAGTTTTCATCTAGTTGATCTATCTCTCTGACAAGGGGGTGTTAAAATTTGTTACAATTGTGGTATTACTCATTTGATTTTTCATGTTTCTTAAAATTTGCCTTATATAATTGGGTGCTTCTACATTTGGTGCATGTATATTTATGATTGTTATCCATTTCTCTTGCAGTTTTCCCTTGATAAGAATATAGTGACCTTCTTTATTTCTTTTGATCATTGTTGGTTTGAAGTTCACGTTATCTGCAAACAGAATAGCTACTCCTGCTACTTTTTCTGGGTCCTGTTGCATGGAGTATTGTTTTCTATCCTTTGACTTTCAGTCTGTGGATTTCCTTTTGAGTTAAATGCATTTCTTATGTGAAGCATATTGTTGGATTATGTTTCTTGATCCACTCTGCCAGTCTGTTTCTTTCAATTGGTGAGTTGAGGGCATTTACATTAGTGGTTATTAATGATATGTATTGACTTATCCTTGTCATGTTATTTTCCCACTGTTGGTTCTGTACTTTCCCCCTCTGTTTAACTGCTTACCTTGCTTAGTAGTTCTTTTCTATTGTTGGTCTTAAGATTGTGGTCATTTTTATCTTTTTGTAGAATATCTTTCAGTACTCTTTGTAGGATTGGCATGGTGCTCATGAATTTCTTCAGTTGATCTTTGTCATGGAAGAATCTTATTTCTCCATCAATTTTGAAAGATAGATTTTGCAGGGCATAACAATCTGGGTTGGATGTTGTTTTCTTTCTGGACCTGAAATACTTCACCCCAAGCTCTTCTTGACTTGATGGTCCTGAATGTCTCTTTGAATCTGTTTCATGCATTCTAATCCTTTCCTATGCTGTTCATTCAAGGTTTCCATCATTTTTCTGTGCTCCTCTATTTTCTTATCTCTGTCTTCTTTTGATATGCCCAGCTTTCATTATGGTTGTCATTTCTTTTTTTACCTGAGCGATTATTTCTGACCTGATTTCCTCTATAGCTTGATGTAGTTGGTTCTCTACTTCAGTTGCTGTCATTTGAGAAATTTCAGGTGTGTAACTTCCATGTTCTTCCATGTTGATGTTTCCTGGACTTCTGGGTGGGGTTTTTAGCTGAGATTGCATTTTGCTTCTTTTTTTTTTTTGTCATTTTCAAATCCCCCTAGGTTTTGGCGTATTAGGTTCATTCCTGAGATGGCAGCAGGGGTTAGAGCAGAGGATCTGGGCACTCAGACAACTTATCCAGGCTTCCTGAGTCCAAGGCCTGTGGTGGCAGGGGATGGGGTTGGAGGATCCAGGTTCCCAGGCAGCTCACCGAGGCTTTCTACATCCAAGTCCCTTCAGGAAGGCAGTAGCAGGGGCCAGGGCAAGTGGATCTGGGACCCCAGGAAGCTCACCTGTAAGTTGTTTTTTTTGAAGTACTGAGGATCAAACTCAGGACCTTGTGCTTTTCAGGCAGGTGCTTATTCCACTGAGCTCTTCTTGGCTTGATGGTTTGTGTTGAGAAATCTGCCATGGTTCTGTTGGGCCTTCCTTGATAGATGATCTATTTCTTTCCTCTCATAGCTTTTAATATTGTGTTCTTTTGCTGAATTTCTGGGATCTTGATCACTATATGTCTGAGTGTAGATTTATTTTGGTTATAGCTAAGTGGAATTCTATATGCCTCATTTAACTGTATGTCTGATTCTTTTTGCATGCTTGGGAAATTTTCTGCTGTTTCTTCTGCAAATAGTCTTTTTATGTCATTTGTATTGGTGCCTGCTGTTGGGTTGACAACTATTAATCTTAAATTGTTTTTCTTTGCTTTGTCTTGCAGCTGTTAAATTGTTATTTCCTGGTTCCTTGTTATTTTAAGAGATCCTTTCATGTTGATTAGCTGCAATACTATCTTGTAGGTTTGAAAGTCTATCTTCAGCTTTGTTCAAGTAGTTTTGTGAGCTTTCGATGGAAGTTTTAATTTCCTGGATATCTGTTGGAATCTGTTTCTTGCATTCTAATTCTGTCCTCTATTGTTTATTCAAGGTTTCCATCATTTTTCTGTGCTCCTCTATTTTCTTATCTCTGTCTTCTTTAGATGTGCTCAGTAATTCTTTCATTATTACTGTCATTTCTCTTTTTACCTGAGAGATTATTTCTGATCTGATATCTTCTATGGCCTGATGGAGTTGTTTCTTCAGTTACTAGCATTTCAGAAATTTCAGGTGTATGACTTCCAAGCTTTTCTGTGTCGATATCTCCTGGACTTGTTCTGGGTGGGGTGGAGGTCTGAGATTATATTTTGCTCCTTCATTTTGTTATTTTGGAAGATCCAGAGGTTCCCTGGAGCTCAGCCTCACTCCTCTGATGGTGTGGGAGTGGTGGGGCAAGGACCCATAGGTCTCTGGTGCTCAGCATGGTGTGTGGGGCAAGGTGTTGTCACCCACAGACCCAAAGCTTTCCTGTGGTCATTTGGCTCCCAGGCTGTTGGGGGAGGGATGGGTACACAGTCACTGAGGCTTCTGAGCTGAATGGGGCTTAGCTTGGCTCCCATGTGGGGTTCCTAAAGCTGTCCTGAGTTTAGCCCCACTTCCATGTGGGTGCAGGTATGGGCAGGTCATGGTCACCTAGGTTCCTGAAACTGTCGGGGTTCAGCCTGGCTTTCACCAGGGTGCAAGGGTGGGTGGGTCATATTTACTGAGGTTCTAAGGGCTGCCTGGGACCCAGCTTTATTCCCATACCAGTGGGGGAGGGGTGAGGGTTCAGTCACCCAGGCTGCTGAAGCTGTCTGGGGCTCTGCCTGGCTCCCATGCTGGTGGAGAAGGTGCAGGGGTGCCTCAGTGAGGTTCCTGAAGCTGTCCGATGTTCAGCTCAGCTTCTGTAAGGGTGCAGGGGTGGTGAGGGGGAAGGTAATGTTCACTGAGGCTCCAGAAGCTGCCCAGGACCCAGCCCAGTTCCCACGCTGGTGGGGGAGGGGGAAGGGCCTAGAATTCACTCTATTTTTAAATGCTGGCAACTTTTAAACCATTTTTGTCAGTGTATTGAACCATGGTATGTCTGATGGTTGGTCTTGGCCCATAGTCTGTAACCCCCGATTTAATTACAGAGGGTGTCTGCACACTATAGACTGAAAGTTTCAGTCCAAGGCCTGGGGCTCCTTGCAGTGCCCCGTGCAAGTCTGTGTCGGGAGGCTGATGGATCAGCAGTGGAAGGCTGAAAAGTATACAACAGAAGCCCAAGAGTCTGTCTGTGCTGATGTCCACGTGAAGGCTGGGGCTCTTCCAAAGAGCGGAAGTGACGTGTCCTTCCTCATTTCCCCTCAATACCATCCAGGTGATGAGCTGCTCTAGCGTGGGTCTTCTGCACTCTAGGGTATAGAATTGCTGAGCCAATTTAGTTAAGCTTCTCTTAAGTAAACTTCTCAAGTTGACAAAATCAGTCAGCGTGTATATGGGTGATGAGTATTTTGTCCCAGCAACAAGAAGAGTAACTAACAGTTATTCTCTTTTTAATTTTGGGGGAGACAGTACTATTTTCCACAGTCGCTGTACTAGCTTATGTTCCTACCAGCACTGTGCAAACTTTCTCTTTTCTCTACCAGCACCTGTCATTTATTTTTTCAACAGTAGCCCTTCTAAGTGAAGAGAGGTGGCATCTCACTGTGGCTTTGATCTGTGCTTTCCTGATGATTCGTGGTGGTATGCATCTTTCAGGCATACTTGTTGGCCATATGTATGTCTTCTTTTGCAAAACGTCTATTTAGATCTATTCTCCACTTTTAAATTGGATTGCTTGAGGTTTTTGCTATCACAGTGGTCTCAGTTCACAAACTTAATTCTTTCCACGATTCTGGTCACAGAATTCATTCCATGATTCTGGCTGCAGTGTGGCCAGAATCATAGAAAGAATTAAGTCCGTGAGTGGAGGTACCACTCTGGTTAAGTTCCTTACGTGTTCTAGTTATTAATTCCTTGTCAGACATGCAGTTTGCAAACATGTCTCATTTCCTAGGTTGCTTCCTCACTCTGTTATTTCTTTTCCTATAGAGCTTTTTTAGTTTGATGAAATCTCATTTGCCCGTTTTTACTTGTATTTCCTGTGCTTTTCAGTGCAGCTTTCCAAATGCATCCCTGCTGCGTTGCTGTCTGATCCAACGAGAAACAGTGATTTTTGTTCCTTCTAGATGCTCTGACTTCAGGAAAAAAAGCATTAAAATATGTAGGTCCCATTTAGGGCTCAGAATCTTCCAGAGCCTCCAGATCACTTGAGAGTCTGTCATTAGGAGAGGTAACCGAGTGTCTGGACTTTGGAGCTACACTGCCCCAGTTTAAATCTTGCCTCTAACACTTCGTAGCACTGTGACTTCGTTTTCTCAGTGGCACAGTGGGAACAGGACAGACAGTCCCTGTTCTATGAGCATTCATGTTTCACTTGTGGTAAACAGAGAATGTTACAAAAGAGACACCACATACCTTGGATAGCACCTCCCCACCGTGAGTCTGGCCGTGGCCGGGCGGCCGACGTGGTGGTGCCACAGCCTCGAGTCGGGCTCCCGGGTGCCGGTGTGTTTCTTGTGCTTCCTTGCACCTCAGCTGTTGCCACTGCCTTCAGCCTGAAATGATTCAGTCCCTCCGTGCCTGCAGAAGGGCAGGCAAGCCAGCTGAGCCCAGCAGAAGGCCCAGCCAGCCCCAGCCCAATCAGCCAGCGCCTCAGTGACTGGCAGAGGGGTGAGAATTAACAAATGGCTATTGTTTCGGGCCACAGTGATCTGGGTGAGCCACACAAGCAGCTGATAATTATCGAGGTCACTGTGCACACACCATTTAATTCTCACGACAGTTTGGAGGTAGGTACAAGGTTTATTTACTTAACGGAAATTTAAGGAGGGGAGATTGGATATAGTGTAGCGAAAATATGAATAAAATCTCAGTGTGCAAAATTAGAAATAAAGCAGATTTCTCTATATCCCACCCCCACCTAAAGCCTGTGAAGCATCATGGAGGCTCAAGGTTACGGGGCTGGTGACGCACAGGCTGCCTGGTGGAGCTCGTCAAAACCTGGGCCTGCTTGACAGGAATGCTCGAGCGAAAAGTGATCTGGATTACCGTCAGTTACTGCGTTTTGCAGAACGCCGAGTCTGTGCTGAGCCCTTACTTTTAAAGCAGAGACATTTTAAAGCAGAGGTGCCCCTTAACGATCACGGCTAAGGAACGTGAGCGTGAGTGAGGTCGGGCGCACAGGCCGTGGGCGGGGCCCACAGGGGCGCAGAAAGTACAGACTCAGAGGCCTGGGTGCCTTTTCCGCCAGCCCAGCACACTTCTCAGGAAGATAAATCACTGCACACGATGGTTTAGGTTATTTCTCCTCAGGCTGAGGGTCGGCCCGGAGTCCTTCCTCCGCGCCCTGTACTGAGGTCCTTGGTTTGGGAGCGTGGTTAGCTTATTTCCCCGGGACCCTGGGAAGGCTCTCATTCTGTGACCTCTGTATTGATGCCTGGAGTTTCCTACTTTGTGTCTGTTTTCTTTGCTGTTTTGGTTTACATTTCTCTTTTCTTTTTACTACCTACGTCTGTCTTCCTAAACCTATACAGCCCTCTGTGGCGTGTGCACCGTAGGTTCAGCGCCCCTGGATCTCAGACTTTGGCTGCTATAAACTGGGGCGTCTTCCCATCCCCTCCTCTTACTGGGCTCTTCAGCCAATTCCTGGCCTTTATTGCCCTCTAGTGGCCACTGCATTTACTGCTCCATCTGGCTGCAGATTTCACCCTAGATATGCTGGAAGCATTTACCAGTCCAGTGTTTCAAAGCCTGGGGTCAAATGACTGCGTTCCGTCTCTAAATGGTTCCAGCTTCCTTTGTAATATTACGTTATGTGTTTGAAGGTTACTTTGACGCTTAAGTGAACTATTTGAGGCAAATTAGTGAAAATTATTCCAGAGACCCCTGGGAAAGGTCTGCTCTAACATACTGACTTCCAGCTGAGCCTTGTTCTAAAAGATGCTTTTCCTGTCAGTATTGATGAGAAACCAGTGAGTCAAAACATTTACTAGGAGCCCACCAAGCACTGTACACACTGCTGTATGGTGAGACCTGTGGTAGGTGCAAGAGACGTCTAAGCCCTCACACCGCTGCTGTCAGCATTAATCAACTACAGCCCTACTAACTTGCCTTATGGGAAGAGGAGGAGCCCTGTTGCTTCTTTCTTTCTTTCTAGTTTTTTTTTTTTTTAAGATAAGGTTTTTGCTATGTAGCCCAGGCTGGTCTTGAACTTGCAGTGACCGTCCTGCCTCAGCCTCCCAAGTGCAGGGATTACCGGGGTACACCACCACACCTGGCTTCTGTTGCACCTTCTAACCCAGTGAGTCCACAGTGCTTTCCAAAGCCCTGGCTTTGGTGATGTAACCTGGTCAGAGAGGTCATAGCCAGTGTGTTCACCAATGAGCGATGTATGGGAACTAAATGTTCCACAATGAATGAACAATGAGAAAGTTTCACTTTTGATGGCAAAAGATGGTGTGTCACCATCTTGGGGTTAAAGGTTGTGTAGATCATTGGAGTCTGAGTAGAACTGGACCTGGCAGCTCATGGCAAGGACCCAGCTCTATGACCTGGCTTGGGAAGCCCCTCTCACTTGGCGCGGATCTGGACCTGTGGTGTTTTGCAGACTAACCTTAGCCTTGGCGTTCTCAAGGCATCTGTGGTAATAGTGTTTCTAAACTTATATAATGTCCTTACCAGTCATTTCTGGAATATGCAGCTTCTGATTTCAACTGGAATCTCAGCTGGGACCGGGCCAAGGCTCTGCAGTTCCCACTTGTGTATTTTCACATGGGTCATACAGAACCGCTGCGGACTGACAGTCAGAGCACTGGGCCAATCTGGCCCTGGGCCGGGCCTCGGGTGTTCTCTGCTCCCACCCCCGGGTCCTGGGCTTCCAGGGAAAGCGACTGAAACGCTACTGGCCCGGCTGCCCTGCTGACACACGGGTCTGTCCTTCAGGCCTCTACTGACCCTGCCGGCCTCACCCAGTCTGTGCCCTGTGGGACCAGAAGTGTCCTCGGGCTGGTGCTGGCGGGAGGCTGCCTGCTCCTGCTCAGCTCTGAGCGCTCACCCGGAGCTCTCCTCGAGACCGCTCTGGCCCTCCTCCCCCACCTCCCTCCCTCAGAGCCCCTCCTGGAGGCTAACAGGGTGGCAGAAGAGGGCGGTGCTGGGCCTGGTCATCTGGGCGATACAGTCCTCTTAGGCTACGTAACGATAGAAATTTGGCTGGATCGTTACCATTTAAGCTCTGTAGTTACTCTAGTTGCTATGAGGTAATGCTGTAAACAGGGATCCTCACCTTGTGGAGGAAAATAAAATAGCCTTCCATCGGTGACTGGGAAGTCTGCAGTCCTCGAGACTAGCAGCGGGCACAGGCTGTCTGTCAGGATGACTGGAGGGACAGCAGGGCTGGGAAAGCAGGAGGCCGACCGCAGAACTGGCGGTGCTGGGGAAAGGGGAGGGTCTGGAGTCTTGGGACTGAGTGAGGGGGCCTTGGAGTGCTGGTTCTGAGGGTGGCAGCAGTGTCCCTGGGGGCCCTGTTAGAAATGCACATTCTGGGCCCTTGCCTCCCACCAACAGAGGCAGAAACCTGGGGTGGGGTGAAGTCCCAGGAGCTGCAGAGGACTCAAGTTTGATAGCTCCTGATCTAGAGGAAAATGGAACATGGTGGCTCATGTGAGCATGTTATGTTGAAAACACAATTACGGCAAACATTCTTTAAAAAACATGCAAGGTGTGATAAAAAAATATGGTGTCTTCATATTTTAAAAATTGCCATGTGTCCCCCTCAAAATGTTCCCCCTCGCTTCAAGCACACTTATCCCATAGTTCCTGGCACTTTCTGAAGCAGCTCTGGAGTCCTCTTTTGTCGTTAGTTCTACTGTCACGTGGCTGATGTCCTCAGTTGATTACAAACATTTCCCTTTCACGGTCATTTTGACTTTGGGAAAGAACCAGAAGTCAGTGAGTCAGGAGGGCGAGGACACGCTGGAACGTTCTCATGGGCCGCTCTCCCGTTGGAGGACACTCGGCAGTAGCACTTACTGTATGTAGTTTGTATCATGCCTCATGAACACACTCAGGAAAGAGGACTTCCAGAGCGACTTCAGGAAGCAGCAGGAAGGATAGGCTGGTGTGTCTGAAGCGAGGCGGATATTCTGAGGGGGCTCACTGGCAGTGTGTCTTTGACTATAATAAATTTTTAAAAATTAAAAAAAAAGTTCACCATACCCTTCGATCACCCTGGTATTTTTTTTCAACAGTAAATAACACAGATGAAATATTTATAAAGCGTACTACACATCTAGCTTTTCCCTTCCGGGACACCATGATACCACTGCCATGACTGGGTACTGAAGGGGGTGAAGAAGAGAAAAACTCTTGCCTCACTATCATTCACAGTATAGATTAGTAGTCATGATATGTTGTCTTCTTGCTCTTAGGGAAGTGACTGGGAAATCAAACATTTCCATGTAGGTATTTTTTCATTTACTTGTCATTGCAAACAAAAAATATCAAATTTGGGTAGAAATGTGTGTTCCTGTTTTCCATGAACTGAGCTAAATTTACTTTTTTAACTTTCCATCTCCCTTCTGTGTTCCCGGTGGAGTGTTAATGGCACGTCTAACTAATTGCACTCCTGATGGTCTAATTCTATTCACTGTCATTTTTGGCTGTACAGCTCTGAGTCTGGCACCCTTTCACACCGACACAGCCATGCTAAATTAGCGGAGAAGGATCTCAGAGTAACTAGGCAGAATAACTCTGAAGATACGATACAGGCTGGTAAGCATTCTGCTGGGGTTACGTGTCCATTCCTGGGAAAGCACGTTCTGATGGCCTCCCCCGCCACTCTGGTGTCACTGGTGGTGGAGGCTGCTTTCAGTGTGTGCGTAATGTACTGGGAAGGGCTCTGGGGGCCGCAGATGACAGGACAGGAACCCACCTTGAACTGATTTTATCAAGGAGAGACTATATTACCTCTTGTCAGTGAAAAGACCGAGAGGAATCTCATTTCAGGTGTGCCCGGCTCTAAGGGCCCAAATCGTGTTGTGTGAGACAGTTTGTAAAACGGCTCTTGACGACCTTTGCCTCCTGCTGCCCACATCTGTAATTTTCTTCCCTTGAGCACGACTGGACCTCGAGACCTGCTTCTGACAGAATACAGCAGAAATGAAGGAGTACCATTTCCAAGGTTGGGTTGCAGATGGGCTTTGCTTGCCTGTGCGCACTGTCTCTCAGGAACCCGCCTTCTCTGGGATGGGGCTGTCTGGTTGGGAGTGGCCCTGTGAGGAGGCCCTGCAGGTGGGAGACTGATGTCTCTGGCCAAAGCCTGCAAGACTCCGCAGGGCCTGACAGTGGACCTGTGAGTGTGACTTGGGGACGACTGTGGTCCCCACCAACACCTGGCCTGCAGCCCTGTGAGAGCTCGTGTTCCTGACCTGCAGCAAGGCCACATCATAAGCATGCATTATTTTAAGTTTGTCCAGGGGTAATTCTTTACATGGCATCGGAGATCAGGACTGACGTCACCCTCACTAGATAATCCGCGGGCCCCGTGGTGCCTTCTTCTCACGCCCTTTTTGCCTGGCAGGTTCTCCTCGAGGGGCAGATAGGCAGCAGCTGGCTCCAGGCCCCAGACCCAGCTCCCTCAGGGTCATGGCGCTCTCCTTGGGAAGAGATCAAGAAAAATTCCTGGCATTGAATCTTGTGAGGTGGACTTAGGTCTCCTTGGTTTGGGAATCTGTGAGAAACTCAAACTGGAGAATTCGGGGACAACCTCCACAGGTTCTCCACTTAGAGCCTTGCCAAGTTCTATCTTGAGCCAAAAGCCGGTCGGCCCTCCAGCTGCTCTTTTTCACCAGAGATAAGTGTGTCAGTCAGCTTTCTGGTACTATAACAAATCTCTGGGACACTCAGCTTGAGAGGTTCCTCTTGGCTTGCAGTTTCAGAGGTCTTGCTTTGCTCTGAGTCTGTGGCAGTGAGCACGGTGGAGCACACAGCAGACTCACACCCTCACCTGATGGCAGCTAAGTGGGAGAAAGAGGAAGAGGCTGGGTGCCCAGGTCCCCTTCCCGGCACAGCCCCAAGACCTGCCACCAGGACCCAGCTCCTCAAGGTTCGGGTGCCTCCCTCTAGTGCCACTCTGGGACCAAGCGTTTAACATGCAGGAGTGTGTGCGCGCGTGTGTGTGTGCGCACGTGTGTGTGCGTGCGCGCGTGCGCGTGTGCACACATGTGCCCCATATCCACACAGTAGCAGTGGAGTCAGCCGGGATCCCGGCTGTGGGGCAGGGATGGCACAGCTGCCTAGATGAGGCAGTGGAGGGGCTGAAGGTCCTGAGAGATGCCATTGTCCATTTATTTTTATCATTTAATGACCAGGAGTAGTCATTAGATGGCTACTAAAGCATTCATAGTTTTAATTTTTATTTTCTTTCTTCATGATCAAGCTTTATTTTTATCAGCGTCCCAGGCCCAGCGGTTGGGACCATGCCGGCGAGCACCAAGGGTCGGCAGGTCTGCAACAGAGCTGCTCCTGGTGTCCCTGCTGCTGGGCACCTCCCGGGTGGGCCGTTCTCTGGCCGTGCTCTAGCCGGGAGTGGCAGAATGTCACAGGCAAAAGCCAGAGCTTTAGATTTGAAGACCGAGGCAGTCCTCGCTAGGGTGTTTATGAGCTGTGCTGCCTTGGCCCCTCTGAGGCATAGTTTCATACTACATAAAATGGAAACTTTAGGACCTGCATCGTAAAAGTTATTATAATTATATTATTATTAAATAGCACAAAACTTACGCTATTATATAAACAATTATGTTTATATGTATTTACTTTTTCTTGGGTCATCAATAGAAACGTCTCAGTGTCCCTCTGCAAATGTGGAAGCCAAATCCTAACACTGCACTTTGGGTCATGATGGGAGAAGTTAGCTAACCCTCTCTGAGCTCTTCAAGTCTTGCAGCTTAATGTGAAATCAATATTGTTTTGGGGGGAGGTTTGAGGGGACAGGGGTGGGTGCAGCCTCACCACGCTGTTGGCTTACATTGATCATATGACGAGCATTCTGTCCCTGTCCTTCTGTACAGGAACTGCCCCTAGTCCTTCTCCCCTACGGCGCACCTGTCCTACCCAATGTTTCTATCTAAATGGTTGGCTTCGCACTCATGCCTGTGACTCCGTTTTGTTTCTAGACACAGACATTTTCTCTGCCTGGCCTGTCTAAATCTTTTCCTTTATCCAACAGATCAGCTGGATGCGCGCTAGGTTGAGGAATTTGCCCGCGAGCTGAACAGGCCCTCCATCTGTCACTCAGGACGCGGAAGGAGCCCAGTTGAGGGACTGACCTAGGGACCAGGAGAGATCCGCATTTGCCTGCCCCTGGCTGCTCAGTCAGTCTGTGCTCTGTTTGTTCAGCAAGCACAGGATGATTTGACTGTTCCAGTGTTCAACCTGTATCACTTCACGTCCTCCTCTGGCATGCGGTAAAGCTTTTTCGGAGTGCTTTGTTGAAACTCATAGCTTCTATCTGATCTACACTATTATAAGTACAAAGAAATGACAGTCATTTCTATGTCCTCTGTGTCTCTTAGCTGGGCAGAAGTCCAAAAGGCAGGCGCTTTTATTACTCATGAACGATACTATTGCTGATGGTATTGGCTTGTTACACACCATGGTTACAGCAGTTGCTGACTAATAAACTCTTAACTATAGGAAGTCCCCAACTTCTGAACAAGTTCTGTTCTGGGAGAATGTTCATAAATTGGATTCATTCATAATCTGACAAAGTGAGTATTTTACAGTACACCTGTGAGAGTTCACAATGTGGATGTTCATAAGTCAGGGATGTACTGTAGTATATTTTTAAAATGATGCATATGTGAAAACATATATGACTTTACAGAAGTGGAGAGCATATTTAGAATTATTTTACAGTTTTGTGTGGCCTTTGATTTTCTTTTCTCTCAACTCTCCTATTCCAAGAAGCCTCCTTTGCTTCCCATGGTATCCATGTTAACAACCTACCATGTGTGTATCTCAATTTTTTAATGCATCACACACAGTAATGTCACTTGCAGGAGTGACATTCGGAATACATAGAGCCCAGACACACAGTGATAGCCAATTAGGAGGAGCACAACTGAAACATCCAGTACGACTTTATCAGTGTAGATGGGCCGACAGCCAACACTGTACACAACATACATATACACACAAGTACGCTACAGAAGAGTCTATTTTTTCCCCAAAATGTAACAATATAAAATTCCACTTAACCCAGCTATTTCCCTTCTAGTTATCCTTCTGAAAGAGTTAGAGACATTATACTGTAGTGACCCCCACATACCTGTGTGCGTAGCAGCGTAATTCACAACAGCTAAATCTTGGAGGCAGGGTTTATGTCCATCCACAGAGGAATGGATGAAGAAAAGATGGTATTTGCATATGAATGACTAGTACTCTGCCATAAAGAAAAACTTCAATCATTTGTAAGGAAAGGGATGCACCTCAAGACCACGATGGTACATGGAATAAATTGGACCCACAAGCTTAAATCTCACATGGTTTCTTTTAGATGAGAAACCCAGAAATATAAATAAAGAGCAAAATAAAAGACACATAATAAGAAATATGGAGATAGAGCTTTCTCAAATGGAAAGGGGGTCAAGAGGTGGAGGGCAGCAGGGTAGGGGAGAGACAGGAGGAAAAAGGGGTTAAGAAGTGTTATGTGGAAGCACCAGCCCTACACGCCATGTAAACACTGTGTACTGCCAACACGGACCAATAAAAAGTAACAATGTTGTGACTGTTGTTGAGTTATTGTATTTTTGCCTTGTTGCATTGTTCTTACTGTATTTTACCCAGAAATACTTCACCCCTTAAATTCCAGCTGTGATGTGGCTCTCCTGCGTGTTTTGTTGTATAAAGCCGTATCGATGGCTATGTGTATTGACATGTATTTGACAGCACCCCTATTATTTCCCTTGGTACCACTGTCTTTGTTACCGTGAGTGACGCTGTAACCACCATTACAGTGCCGTGTGTGCTGCTGCTTTGACTCCAGGGCACTGAGTTGGCGAATGGAGCAGGAGGACTGACGTACGGCTGATGAGAGGCAGATTTTGGTAGATGACATCAGACAGCTTTTTAGACGTCTGTGAAAATGGACACTTTTATCAACAAGATGCAAAGCAATCTCTCCCCCAGCATTGCACCCAACAGTGAAGGAGTGGCTTTCGGATTTCTGCCACCCCATATTTAGGTGTAAAGGAGTAATCGCATTTCCCAAACTAGTAGTGAACATGAGCGCCCCTTCCAGCTTTAGCTGCTGGGTCTTTTCTCTGTTGGGTTTGCATCCTTGTCAGTGTGGAAGACCGCGCCCATTTCTCCAGCCCCACCCACGAATCCTGAGCACAGCCCACTGCTGGCTGGAGCATCCCTGAGGCCCACGCGGTAGACAGGGGAGCCCAGTAAGGGCTGAGAGTGATGAGGTCTTACAAAATTGGCTGAGTCTGAAATTGCCTTGGGGGTTGTTTTTATGCGGATGCGCTAGACCCACAAAGGGACTCTGAGTCCCTAGGTCCCACAGCGCAGTGTAAATGAATATTTAATATCTCTCGGGGTGAACTGTGCATAATCGAGTTAGAGGGTCCGAGAGTTGGACAAGTGTAGCTTGCTCGGTGATTGGACAGCCAGGTTGTGACAGTTTCACAAAGACGACTTCAGCAACCGCCCAGCTCAGCACAGGACAGCAGGAAGGGCTGCGGGGAATCGAAATCCTGCCCTTGTCCAGGGGCCTGAGGATGCTTCCTTCGCCTGGAACCAGAGCTCAGAGGAAGTGCGGCTGCAGTGTGACAAGTGGCCACAGGGCGGCAGTGCGGCCCTGCGTGGCTCTGTCTCCCCGGTCTGCGGCCCAGGCAAGCAAGAGGCAGTAGGCAATTCCAGTTTAGCAAAGAGCAAGCCAGTCAGGGGATTCCTGGGGATGGTAGAACTGCGATTTAGACCCAAA
This sequence comes from Dinomys branickii, assembly GCA_004027595.1. Taxonomy (NCBI): domain Eukaryota; kingdom Metazoa; phylum Chordata; class Mammalia; order Rodentia; family Dinomyidae; genus Dinomys; species Dinomys branickii. The sequence continues at coordinate 50,599 of PVLD010005370.1, read as the reverse complement.
CCTGTCTTACGCCAAGCAAAGTGTTCTTTACAGTTGACAACTTGCTACTTTATGCAGTGTTATGGTTTGGATCAGAAACCTCCCCAGAGGTGGGTCCTGGCCGGCAGTAGTGGGTGCGTGACCGGGAAGGGGTTATTCTGTGCCTGCATCCTTCCCCTGTCTCTCTGAGCTTCCTGGCTGTGCTGAGGTGAGAAGCTTTCCTCTGCCACAGGCTTCTCCGTGATACTTGGCTTCCCCACTGGCCCAGGAACGACACAACCAAGTACCCAGGGACTGATAGCTCTGAAACGATAAGCCAACCTTGCGCCTTCGCTCCTCTAAGTTCATCGCAGGTGTTTTGTCACACTGATGGAAAGCTGACACATACAGGTGTCCTAGTTGATTCTGAACATAAGAATTAGTGCTAATTTGCATGTCAATGTATTCCTACGTGCTGAATTTCTCTTTCCTTTCTCCTGTCCTTAAAGAAGTGAGCAAAGACTTAATTAGCTAAAAGTGCCTTAAAGCCCTTGGTCCTGTGCAATTTTACAGGACACAGAAGAAAGAATGATTGCCCAGTGGTACTATAGTGGCCATGGGCTTGTTGCCTGTGTCACACAACCAGGCCAGTGGGTCACACTAGTATGTGGACCAAACACAGGATTTTTGGGCTAACATGTTATTTTAAAAATCTGCATTTCAAAAGCAGGCATGGTGTTGCATGCCAGTAACCTCAGCCCTCAGGCTGAGACAGGTGGGCTGCTGTGAGTTCAAGACCATCCTGAAGTACACAGCAAGATCCTGTCTTAAAAGACAGAAAAAAAGTTTAAAAGCCCACAAAACAAAAATATCTGCCTTTCAGTGGTTTCCTATGGGACAGTAGATCTGCAGTGAGCTACGGGCCCTGCCAGGCCCTTCCTTTACATCCGCCTGCTTTGCTGGCGGATGCACCTGCCTGCTGTGTGGTGTGCCTGTCCCTTTTGCTGCAAGATGAGGACAGCTTTGGGTCCCTCTCCCTGGCCATGCTTCCGGGTGTCGTCATCCCACACTGTGGCTGGCAGCCCTGACACCTTGGATGGCTGCATCGGCCCCTCTGCTCTGCGTGGTGTCCAGCACCCAGCCAGGCCAGTTTGTAGGGCTAAATTTAACCTGCAGCTGCCTGCACAGACGCTCGGGAATTTCCAGGCCAGGAGATGAGGTGTCAGAGCTGGAACCTGCTGGGGGCTGAGGGCCAGTGTCAGGGCTGGGCTCAGCATCCAGGTTGTCCCGGGTCCTGCCCAGCCCCTCCTTTTGTCTTCAGTGAAGTTGAGGAATAGTGGGGCGGCATGAATGGGCCAAGGGCACAGCCACGAAGCTGGCCCTGGGGATACCACGTGTGCCCTGTCGCTCAGCTCTTCCCTCTGGTGAGGGCTGGGAGCCCCACATCTGTGGGCCACAGGAGGCGCAGGCCTCATGGCACAGTCGGAGGCTGCCAGCTGGCCTCTCTCTTCACCTGCTGGCCCCACGCCTCCCTCTGACTCCAACACACGCCGCCCCCCCCCATCGTCAGGGTGCTTTCATGACCTGAGTGTCCGTGGATGTGCCAATGTTCCCACGACCGAGGCCCACGGTCCCAGAAGGCTCCCTGCGGTGTGCATTGGGAGCTCATGGTCCCTCCGGCCGAGGGAGCAGTTGTGTGGAGCATCTGAGGTCTGGGGGCCGAAGTGATGCAGGGCTGCCCGCCACAGGAGCCATCCCAGCTGTTGTCATCGACGCCCTCAGCCCTCCCATGACGGCCACTGGAGGAGGACTTCCTGCTCTCTGAAGCCTGCGGGTGTCCGGGTCAGGAGGAGCCCCAGGCACTGCCGCTGTTCGGCTCTGCTCTCTGCAAATGGCGAGTGGAGTCCTCGGTGGTGTTAGACCTATGTCCGAGATCCTGGCCGCCTCCCAGGTCTTCATACCCTTCTCTCCTCACTCACTGTCAGCGACCGATGATCAGGACCCTGTCCGGGCCCAGCATGGCCACCTTTCACACCTTACCTCACTGAGACTGCGCACCAACCCCTCATGAGGCAGGCCGCACTCTGTCTCACTTTACAGATGAGGACGCTGTGGCTTGGAAAGGTTTGGTCTTGCTCAAGATGCACAGCCGTGGGGCTGGGGTTCTGACACCCAGCTGCTCTGTGACCCTGTGCAAGACCGGCTCTCCTGGGACTGCTCCAGCCACTCACTTTCTGTCCAGCTTCTGCGCCAGACTTTGAGCGACCAGATGGAAAGGTTGCGTTTTAGTTGGCTTCGGATCTCAGAGTTTACCCCAGAGCTCAGTGCAGTAGAAGATCAAGTGTTTCTTCCATGAATGTTCCTATAAGTGAAAAAGGAAAGTTCCCATTGAACTGTGTTCCTGACCCTGCAGTTTCTTGTTACAGATGCCCCTGAGGGTTTCTGAGGACAGGGCAGGTGCCAGCTGAGTCCCTGCCTGGCTCCCATACCAGACTCACACCTGGCCCGACTCTTTGGTAACTGTCCCACAGGCTGATGATGGGCACCCAGCTGACGCCTGTGCTGTACCCACAGCGTGACACTCGCTCGGAGCCAGAGGGCTGAGAGCGGCGGTGCTGCCTCTCTTCTGTGCACCCTCGCCGTTTCTTCAGACCCAGGTTCACGCTGGGCTGTCCCAGCGCCCAGTCGAGGAGAGTGCAGGTGCCAGCCAGGAAGGCCTCAGTGCAGCAGTGCAGGTCCATCATACGCGGGGAGTCTTGAGAGTAGGAGCTGCATGTGCTGGAGGTTGCTGCTGTCCACACCGGGGGCACCGAGGGGTGAGGAAAAGGCAAGAGAGCGCTTCAGAATGGTCTAGAATCGACGCCTGGGCTGAGTGTGTTCCTAGCCTTTTGAGTGCAGAACATGCTGGCTGCCCCCGGGAGAAGGGTGTGAGCTTAGTGTGCATGGCAGAGACGATTCCAGGGACGAGACTTAGGAGTTGTCTGCGGCCTGCTCCAGGAGAGGAGGTGTTGGGTCTCAGAGAGGGGTGGGGAAGGCACCGTGGCCTCCGTTGCTGTGTACATATACCCTGAACAGGTGCAGGAAAGAGAATCAAGGGAAATAGAGTGGTCCAGGAAGTGTGGTCCAGGCATGGCCCTAGCAGCGGCAGGCACACCTGGGAACTCATCAGAGATGCACATTCCCAGCCTCTCAGACCTGCTGAGCCCGCCTCAGCCCTCAGCACATTCTGACACAAGCTGTTTCAAGAACTGCCCATTCCCACCACCCTATACAGAGGCCTGTTTAAAGACTTCTGCCCAGGGCCTCAGGGTGCACCAGAGATGGACACCATGCTGGCTCCCTCTGCCCAGCTCTGACCAGAGCTCTGGGCCAGGTATAAGTGCATCAAAGACCACCAAAGCACACAGAGCCCATTGTAATCAGAAGGGTCCAGCACCCTCCTTCCACCAGAGAAGAGAACCAATCCCAAGATGTGTTTCTTGTCCAAGATTTGTCACATCTGTTGGCCACCAGTGATCAGCAAAATGACAGTAAACTAGTACTTTTCCATCTTTTCCAGATAAGAATATGCTAAGGTAAGTGATGGGTTAAATCACAAATCATGGTTCACCCCAAAGACTCTCAGTAACTTGTGCAGTGATTTTGAAGCAACAGTTAGCCTTGGGAATTAAACATGAAAATCATCACAGTGTTCCATGTAGCTATGTCCTCCATGCAAGCAGTGATCTGAAGAATCACCAAGCAGGGCAGCGCACTGGTGAAGAAAGTGATGATTTAGTCCAACTAACAATTTAAAAGTTGGCATAGGCGCCTCATCGTCTGTAAAGTCATGGTACTGAGTACTGTATCCCAAGTGTTAGTTCCTGCGCAAGACAGATGATTAATGTATTAAAATTCTAATTTTCTGGATCAGGGAAGTTTGTACATGGTGGATTTCTTTTTTGTTCCAATTATGGTGCTCTCCTGCTGTCCCTTTATGTGCATTTGCCTGGGATGCACTGCTTACCCCTTTATTTTCAACTTTTCTTTATCACTTGTTTTAGCTCTTTTTTTATAGTAGTATATATTCTATAACTGGACTTGTTTTAAGCCAACCTGATGTTTTCTATCTTTTAATGGATCAGTTCGGTTTATTTCTATTTAATGGTAATTGATAATTTTCACTTCCATATGTTTATTGTTTATGCCTTTTATTACTTTTGTTAGCTTAATCAAGAAGTCATTTTATTTCTTTTCGCTCATTAAGTTTTGCGGCTTCACTGGAGTATAAATGATACACAATACACGACAGATTGTAAAGTGCACACGTTCCTAAGTTCTGACTTAGGGATATGGGCTCAAAGTATGACCAAAATCGAGATAATGAACATATATGTCCACCACCCCTAAACATTTCCTAATGCACTTTGTAATTTCTTCCACCCCACATCTTGATCCCCAAGTTACAGACCAGCTGTGTTAGTATAGTTTGCACCTTGAAGCAGCTTTATAATAGAATTTGTATTGTTTTGCTTGGCTTCTTTCCATCAGCGTTGGTGGTTTTCTTTTTCAGGTTCACCGATGGCATGTGGATAGCAGATCCCTCTGCATTGCTGTGTAACATTCCATTGCTTGGATACAGCCCTGTTTATCTGTTCACCAGCCGGTGACTGTGTGGGCTGTTGCTTCTTGGAGATATCATGAGTGAAGTGTGCGAGCACTCACGCACGGGTCCTGCATATGGACGGGAACCTTCATCTCTTGGCTACCTACCTGGGGTGCGGTGGCTGGTTCAGATGGTGGGAGTATGTTTAGCATTTTGAGAAAGGTTTAGTCTTTTCTAAAGCTATGTTCTATTTTACATTGTGCTAGCAGTGTGGGCAAACACGTTTCTTTATACTTCATTGGTCTTAGTATGTTTAGTCTTTTCAATTTTGGCCAAGAAGTGTAGAATTATATCTTATCATAGTTTGAATTTACATTTCCCTAACGACTGACTCTGTTGAATATGATTTTAAGAAAGTGTTTATTTGTCATCTGTAGATCTTTGGTAATGCGTGTTCAGATCTCCTGACTGTTTTTAATGCGGTGAGTTCTGAGTGTTCCCCTGCAGCCCTGAGAATTGAACCCAGGACCTTGTGCCTATGGAGTAAGTGCCCTACCACTGAGACATACTCCTTGCTGGTGGTTTGTGTTCTAACTCATGTTAAGAGTTCATTATGTATTTTGGGTAGAAGTCTTTAAATTGGCTGTGTAATTTGTAAGTATTTTCCCTCAATCTGTGGCTTACCTTTTCATTTTTGAGTATCTTTTGAAGCTAGGTGTGGTGGCGTCTGCCTGTAATTAGAGTACTTGGAAGGCTGAGGCTAGAGGATCACAAGTTCAAGGCCAACATGGGTCACATTGTGAGGACTTGTGTAAAAAAAAAGTATCTTTCAAAATGCGGTTGTTGGGCTGGGGATATAGCTCAGTGGAATAAGCGCTTGCCTAGCAAGCGCAGGGTCCTGAGTTCAATCCCCAGTACCGCAAAAAAAAAAAAAAAAAAAAAAAAGACTAGCCTGGGCTACATAGTGAGATGCTGTCTCAGAACAAACAAAATGCGGTTGTTATTTTTAATGAAGTCAGATTTACTAATACTCCCATTATGAATTGTACATTGGGGATTACAGTTAGGAAATCTTCACCTGCCGGATGTGGTAGTGAATACCTGTAATCCCAGCACTCATGAGGCTGAGGCAAGAGGATTGCTGCAAGTTTGAGGCCAACCTGGGCTATATAGTGAGTTCAAAGCCAGCTTGAACTATATGGTTATACCTGTCTTAAAAAATTAAAGAGAGAGAGAGAGAGAGAGAGAGAGAGAGAGAGAAAGCAAGCAAGAAAGAAATCTTCACCTAACACAAGGCTGCAAAGATTCTCTCCTAGTTTACTTTTAGAAAATAGTTCTAGTTTTTACCTGTAGAGCCATGATCAGCTTTGAATTGTGTCACTACCATTTGCAATGGTCTTCACATTCCCACTGGGCACCCTTTCCTTCCCTGTCCCTCCTTCTGAGGAATTTCCTTTGTGTGTGTTTTTTGTTTTGTTTTGTTTTGTTTTGTTTTGTTTTGTTTTTTTGTAGTGTGGCTCTGCTGGTGACAAATTAGTTCAACTTTATATGTCCCAAGATGTGTGCATGAATGGATGGGTGGATGATGTATTTGTGGTGCTGGAGATGGAAGCTCCTCTGCTGCTAGGCAAACTCTGAACCACTGAGCTATACCCCTAACTCCTCGCTTTCATTTTTGCCAGATATTTTCAGAGCATAGACAATATCTTTTTTCTTCAGTACTTCAGAGAAATTTCTTTATTGTCTTACATTGTTTCCAGTAAAAATCTGTCAAAGTGTTTATCTTTACTCCTCTGAATGTGAGGTGTCTTGTCCCCTCTGGGTTTAGAATTTTTCTCTTTCATATTGATTTTCAGAAATTTGGTTATCAAAACTATACCCCAGTATAGTTTTGTTATGTTTCAACGTTTATTGAACTTCTTGGGCCTGTTTATAGTTTTTATCAAATCTTAAGAGCTTTCAGCTTTAAACATGTACTTTTTCTGTTCTTCCTTCTTCCTTCTCTCTTCTGAGATTCTAATCACACACATATGGGGCTGCCTGATGTCTTCCCACAGATCAGTGATGTTCACTTATTTTTGAGTGTAACTCTGCCCCATGTTTTACTTTGGCTGCTGTGTCTTTGAGTTTACTAATCTTTTAAAAAAATGTAGCATCTAATCTGTTTTTAATTCCATCTAGTGTATTTTTAATTCCAAATATTGTCTCATTTCAGGAAATTCAATTTATGCCTTTCAAACATAAACATATCTCCCACAGTTCTATTCACTGTGTTCAGTACTTCCTCTAGTTGTCTGAACATGTAGAATATAGTTGTAACTCTTTGAATATTCCTTTCTTCTAACTCTGACATCTGGATCTACTCTGGGTGGACTTTAATTGATGATTCTTCTCCTCAGAATGGATTGCGGTTTTCTGTTCTTTGTATGTCTAGTAATTTTTGGTAGGATGCCAGACATTATAAATTTTACTTTGATGAGCTCTGGATATTTTTGTGAAATTCTTGAGCTTTGTTCCGGGATGCAGTTAATTCCTTGGAACAGTGTGATCCTTTCAGGGCTTTTTAAGATTTGTTAGATTGGCCCAGAACTGTCTTTAATTTAGAGTTAATTATTCATCAGTATTGATGCAGGCAAGGCACTTTGGTGCCTCTAGCACATATCCGTGAATTGTAATGTTTTCTCATGTGGCTGTCAGGAAAAGGCGCTACTCCTGTGGCTGTGATGTTCCAGTACAGTTCGTTTTCACCTTTACAGCGAATATTTTGCACATGTGCTCTGACCAGCGCTTCATGGAGCGCGCGAGGGAAACCCTTTGCAGATCTCTGGAGGACCTGCCTCTGCCTTTTTCCGTCTTCCTGGCATTTCAACTTCATGTCTTTAGCTCAGAGAATCTATCAAGTTCCCCTAGGTTCATTTTTTAAAAACTTACCTCTAAGGGATCATTTTTCTCTCTTCTCTTCTCCCCTCCTCCCCTCCCCTCCCCTCCCCTTCTCTTTTTTTCTTTTTCCTTTGTTTTTCCCTTCCCCTTTTTCCCTCTTCCTCCCTCTCCCTCCCTCCCTCCCTCCCTCCCTTCCTTCCTTCCTTCCCTCTTCTTCCTTCTCTTTTGTGCTGTTGGGGATTGAACCCTGAGCCTTTGTACTGAGCTACATTTCCAGCCTTTTAAAGTATTTTTTTATTTTAAGACAAGTCTCACTAAGTTGCCAAGTTGCCCAGGCTGGGCTCCAACTTGCCATCTTCCTGCCTGGGCTTACAGGGGTGCACCACCACTCCAGCTAGGGATCATTTTTCTTTGTTGCCTGATATCCATTGCCTTAAAAATGATAGTGTATCAGTCAGGGTTTACTAGAGAAACAGAAATAACACAAAATATACAAATGTATAAGAAATGACAAATTTGGCTTATAATGGTGAGCTACAAGGTTAGATGAGGAAGCGTGCCAGAGGGTGGCTGCACACTGGAGGCTGAAGAGCCCAGGCCTGGAGCCTGGAGCTCACTGCAGTGTCCGTGCAAGTCCGTATCAATGGCTGTTGGGTCTGCGACGAAATGCTGATGAACCTATGATAAAGGCCGGAGAGCCAGCACCAGAAGGCTGAAGAGTCCCAGGCGGAAGCCGAGCGGTCCGCACCGGAAGCCCGGAGACGACCGAGCTGAAGGTGAAGATTGGAGGTCCTGCGAAGAGCCCGCAGCCGGCCCTTCCTCGGTTCCTCTTTTTATACAGTTACCAGCTCTAGGGAGGTGGGGGGTCCTCTACACCCACACCCTCTGCGTGCCTTCCTCTTGCACAGGTTTAGGATGATACAAATAAGCACCCTGGCTCCCTTCTGAGTCACATAGTTAACCTTGTAAACTTCCCAAATTAACACGATAAACCACATCCCAGAAGGGTAAGGGCGTGTGCTTTTCATCCCAAGATGCAGAACTGCTGAGTCAGCCAAACCTCGGGACTCCCCACGTTGACACAATGTATCAGCCATAACAGGTAGTTTCATGTTTCACATATTTCCTCTGTCTTTATTTTTTTCAATTTTGGTTCATGAAGGAGGGTAAGCATAGTCCTTGTTCTCCATCTTGGTTGGAAGCAGAAGTTCTCAGATTCTTTGTGTCTTTAGTGAGGACTTTCTTTGATGCAAGGAGTCCCGGGAGGGTTACCCCTTACACTAGCCTCAGCTGGAGGGTCTTTCCTTCTCCAAGTCTTGCAGCAGGGATTTGGCTGCTTTGCAAAGGTGGGAGATGGACAGCCTTGTCCTTCCTGTGGGAGAAGGAAGGGGGAGTGCTGCCCTTAGTTTAGCTTCCACAGGGTCAGGAAGAGCAGATACAGATGGGCTTTTTTTTTTTTTTTTTTTCCTTTTTAAGACAGGGTCACACTATGCAGTTCAGGCTGGCCTTGGAGCTCACTTTGTAGCCCAGGCTGGTCTCAAACTCACAACAATCCTCCTGCCTCAGCCTCCCAAGTGCTGGGATTACCGGTGTGCAGGACCACAACTGACCAGATTAGGTCTTTAAAACAGTATTCTAAATTCTCTTAAAAGTCTAAGGTTCCTTTTGGCCCTGGCTTTTTCATTCAGTTCTTGCGAGTGAGCAACTCTGGAGCAAGAGGTGTAGTACAGAGTAAGGCGAGGGACTGAGGACCAGGTGATGCAGAATGGTGTACTGCACAGTGGAACCGGTTAGAGGACATTTTGTAGATGAATTTGAAAACCAGAAATTCTGATCAGAATGAAATCCTGCTCTCTCCACTACACTTGATCTTAGCCAAAAGGCTGAGAAGCAATGAAATCCTGCTCTCGTTAGCAATTGTAACACATCTTTGTGAGATCGTGTATAAAGCAAAAACCAAAGCCTTCTGAAAAGCCAACTGCATGTCAAACATTTGTCTCCTGTGTAATCTTTTAAAGCCTCTAGTGACCGATTTTGCTAATTGGCCTTCAGGTTGGTGGATTGAGAACTGTCACTGTTGAGTTATCTAAATGGTCATTTTCTGCGGCAGACAGCAAGCCCTTCCTTGGTGTCCCCTCTCTGTATACCTCCAGGCAAATGCATCCCAGAGCTGAGACTTTTCTAGCTACCAGGAATTTATTACTGAGCAGAGCAGAAGTGGGTCTGAGGCACTGCAGTCTGGGGCTGGGGCTCCGTCTCCACTGTGGAGCAGGGTGATGGGACTGGGGGCGGGTCAGGCTTTGCAACTGGAGCCCTTGAACATTTGCATCAGAATGCAGCGGACTGGAGCCACAGGGTGAGCACAGCAGACTTTGAAACATCAATTTTACCTTTGGTAAAAATTTTAAGACACTGTATAAAAACATCTATTATGGTATGAAATGAATATCCTGCTAAGCTTTTAAACAATTTTTAATTTTATTAGCCCGCGTTTGCAGTCCATAATGATGACGTTCCTTGTGGGGGGGTGAGTCCGTGCACATAACACATCTTCATTCTCTTTTGCCCCTCCCTCCCCTCCCTCACTCCTCCCTCCATCTCTTGATCCCCAAAATATAAAGCACAAAACAAAAGACAGATAACAGGAAATAGGGAGGTGGGTCTTTTGTGAAAGGAAGTTGTGCTCATCTTTAATGTTTGGACTTAGAGGAAACACTGAGCCCTGGTGCTCCTTAGGTCATGGGCGCTGGGTGCCAGGAGAGGTTCTGTCCCCTCTCAGGCGTGGACTCAGATGCTTGAGTGGGAAGACAGAGAAATCTTGCACTGGCCATAGTGGCCCTGGAGGGAGGGAGAGAGGGATGCCTTATGGAAGACTGCAGCTGTGCAGGGGCTCAGGGAGAGATATTGTGAGAGACCAAGTCCACGCAGACCCCCCTCAGGAGCTTCAAAATGGGGCTGGGACTGGGGACTCACTTATCCATCCATCCACCTGTCCCCAAGTGGGGGGGAGGTTGCCTTGTGAAAGATGGAAGTCATACACAAGCCTGGCTCTAAAGCAAAAATAAAATGAAAGCTTATAGGAAAGAAACATATAGTCAGACTTGGTGGTGCATGCTGATAATCCCAGCACTCTGGGAGGCTGAGGCAGGATGATTGCAAATTCAAGCCCAGCCCAGGCAATTTACAGTTTAGCAAGACTCTGTCTCACAGGAAAAATATTTTAAAAGGAGTAGGAGTGTAACTCAGTGTGAAGGCCCTGGGTTCAATCCCCAGTACAGGGAAAAAAGAAAGGAAGGATGGAAAGAAGGAAGGAAGGGAGGGAGAGAAGGAGGGAAGGAGGGAAGGAGGGAAGGAGGGAGGAAAGAAGGGGGCTGCTCCACAGAAAAAGCAGCCTCGTGGGGCCTCATCCCACTGGCCACACATCCTCCTTCCTTAGCTCGGGGAGAACAGTGGCTCACTCTTTTGGTTAACTGTTTGCTTTCTTTCCCCTTTTTATCTCAGAAATTTCAGCTACCTATTTTCTTTTTTTTTTTTTTTTTGATTTTTTTTTTTTTTTTGTGGTACTGGGGATCGAACTCAAGACCCTGCGCTTGCTAGGCAAGTGCTTATTCCACTGAGCTATATCCCCAGCCCCCTATTTGCTTTTTTCCAGGGTGCTTCAAAATCCTACCATTTCCCCTTGTCTCACACCCATCCATCCATCCATCCATCCATCCAGGCCTCCAGGCACCCATCTGTCCATCCGTCTATCTGTCTGTCCATCCATCTGTATCTATTCATCCTTCCAGACATCCATCCATCCAGGCATCCATCTAGGCATCCATCCCAGAATCCATCCATCCATCCATCCAGGCATCCACCTAAGCATCCATCCATCCATCCATCCATCCCTCTGTCCATCCATCCACCCAGGCCTCCAACTAAGCATCCATCCACCCACCCATCCATCCATCCATCCATCCATCCATCCATCTGTCCAGGCATCCCTCCATTCATCCATTTTATAAGCATTTATTAAATGCCTCCTATCAAAGATAATGAAGATGACAATGTGCAAAAAATAGCCTATTCTCATGGAATTCTGTGCTCTAGTGCAGTAGATCCTGAAGTTCTTCCTGCCCCAGCATATGTAATTACAAATGTTTGCTCAGTGGCTTGGGCAGTGTCAGACCCTGTCCCAAGTATGTGTCATGAAGTAACTCATTTGATCTTCATGACAGCACTGTGGACTCAGACACCACAATCACATTGCTGCACAGCTGAGGAGCCGGGGTGGAGTGGGGGCAGATGTGCTGGTCCTGTGCTGAGAGTCGCTGTCCAGTGAGACAGATGCCTTTATAAAAACCCTGAAACAAGGGTGAGCAGGACATAGGTGCAGTGGGTAATTCCTTCCAAGGAAGTGGAACCCTGATTCCAGACACAAGACCGACAGAGCATGGGGACACTGGCATGGACTTTTCTTCCCTTTCCTGCTTATTGTGACAGCGTCACAGAGTCTGACCAATTTTGGACAACTTCTGCAAGGACACGCTGCTGACGTCATGGCGGCCTCTGGCTCTGGCCCATGAGTGGCAGGGAACATTATGTGGCTGAATTTACCACCTGATAATTTCTGAAAAGCAGCCCTAGTGCCGGCCCCCCACCTCACTGACATACGAGTGACAGATAAAAAGGATGGGGTGTAAGCCAGTACAGCCGCCAGCACCGCACACAGCCTGCGAGTTTGCTTACTTCTGTTTCTAGGACCGCATTGCTGTATACTGTGTGTGTGGAATGTTAGAGGCATGTAGGGGAAGGTAAAGGGGATCGTGGTTCGATGAATTTGGCCAATAAACTTTAACAAAAGGTTCCTTAAAGGTTTTCTCATAATCTTTTGCATGCTAATGTTTGGGGAATCTCAGAGGGGGACTGCTTTTCAGCGGTTTCCAAATTTACCCATTCAACCCTCACCAAGCCCCCCACCCATGGTGATCCTCCTGCCTCAGCCTCCTGAGTGCTGGGATTTCAGGCCTATGCCTGGCTTCCTCTCAAGTCTAGTTGGCTACATCCTAACTACCCATTTGGAAACTGCTGGGAAGGAAGGCCCAGTGTGCAGTTAGAGGGGCCTGTTCCTCCTGCCGTGTGACTTTATAGATGCTTCTGCTGTGCCCAAGGATGGACCTCACCGCCAAGCATTCCTGCGCTGTTCCGTCCCCTCTTCTTCATGTGCGTTCCACCTTCCTCTCTGGTGCCCTTCCCTGGGCAGCTCCAGGGTGCCTGGGCTCTCCTACCACCTGGGCTTCAGAACCAACAACAGCTCCAGCTGTTTTCTGGTTTTGAGACCAGGTCTTGCTAAGTTGCCAGGCTGGCTTTCAACTTGCAGCCCTCCTACCTCAGCCTCCTGAGTAGCTGGAATTAGAGACACCCTCCACCATGCCCGGGAATAAAACACACATTTGAGAGCCTATTATGCGCAAGGCGCTGCAGAGGGTGGGAGAGATAGTCATGGGAGGAGCGGATCACTGAGTGAGGGAAGGGCTCACAGAAATGGTCAGAATTACAAGACATCACCAGATGCTGATTGATGTAGTTAGTGTGGCCCCTGGAGCAAGCGGTGTTTCAGAATCCGGACTTCCCTGTGCACATGCGCAGGACCCACCAGCCCTGGCTCCTGCCTTGCTCGGGTGCTCTCTGTGCTCCCAGTGGCTCAGCAGGGAAGTGGAGTTTGACCGCAGGATGCTTTTCCCAGTGGCGTTTTATAAAATTAGAAATGTGTTTACTGGAAGGCGGCAGTGTTTACTCAAGTCAGAAGTCATGGCCCGACCTGAGGCCAGGACCTACAAAAGTCATGTGCTTCCTGCCAGCGCAGCGAGGGGAGAGTGTTAGGGTGTGAGCGTTGTCCAGAGTGGGCTGAGGAGCAGTAGTGCTCTGTTCTCAGGGCCGCTGTCCTACTGCAGCGGGGCCTTGTGGCAGCTGAGGGCACAAGCGTGGCAGGGAGAGCCTCTCATTCTGTCCGTGTCCCCCTTGTTGGACGAACGCCGCTGGCCAAGGACTTAACTTCTGCCTGCCTTGTTTTTCTTTTTCTCTCTTTCGCTTTCTCATGTGGGGATGTGAGTTAGTGCTTGTGTCATAGCTTGGCATGAGCATTTCATATGTGAAACTCCTAGAACACTTTGAGTTTCTCTTTTTGTTATTTTTTTTATTGCTATGCAATAAAATACCCCAACACTTAGTAGTTTACAAGGAGAATCATCATTTGTTGCTGAGTGTGCTGGCACACGCCCATAACCCCAGCACTCAGGAGGCTGAGGCGAAAGCATCACAGGAAGTTTGAAGGCAGCCTGGGCTACATAGTGAGATCAAGGCCAGTCTGCACAACCAAACAGGACCCTTTGCCCAGAAACAACGTTTATGCTCTCTCCCTTTGGAGAGTCTGGAATTTGGAAGCAGCTTAGCTGGGTGGTGGGGAGTCAGGATTTCTCATGAAATTTTGCTCAGATATGTTTGGCATGGAGTTCCCTGGAGGCTTTGCTGTCACTTGTTTGTGGCGCTCTTGTGCAGTGTGGGTAGAGATTCCACCAGGGCGCGGTCTAGAGGAGGTGGCTCTCTGTGGGGTCATGTGGGGCTGGCTACCCTCCCTCCCAGGAAGAGCTATGTCCTCTGTGTGATTGGTGTTAGGTAAGGACATTTGAACAGTAGGAATGCCTCATCCACACAGACCTCAGCAGAGTTTTCTGGAAAGAGAGTGGCAGCGTGACTCTTGCTGTGAGTCACACGCCAGCCGTTGTGGCCTGAGCTTTCCAGAAGAGGACCGAACCAAGCTCAAGGGCACAGGGAAGCAGGAGAGGGCACAGTGAGGCAGGGAAGAAGCCAGCCAGAGGGTGCAGGATGCAGGCCGCTGTGCCTGTGGACTTGGTTCATCTGGAAGCTTCTAGGAAGGGGCCAGAATGAGCCCAGCTTTGTCTTCCTGAACAGTTGTTCATTTAGCCACTAGTTGAGGTCCCCTGGGGGCCACCACCCATGGCTCTTGCTGGAGGAAGGGCACAGTCCACATGGTGGGGCTGAATCTCACAGCTGGGTGGGGTCAGGGGAGGGCTGGGGACACAGAGGCTCAGGCTGCCTAGGTTGGCAGGACCTGGGGCTGCTGGCCTTGAGCAGATGCAGAGTCAGATGTGGGAGAGATGCATGGGAAGGCTTTGAGGCAGAGGGGAGGAGCTGCAGGGGGCTGGGAGGATGTGGCCAGTGGTACAGCCTGTCCTGGGAGGGCAAGGGTGAGGTGAAAGGGTCCTAGGTGGGTGCAGGTCTAAGCCAGGCTCATAAGAGAGCTCAAGCCAAGGTGCCCATCCCTTGAGTCCTGGGATTGGAGGCGTGGGCTCTGTACCAGTCTGTGAGAAGCCTGGCCACAGCACCCACGCAGCAGGGAGGCCACAGCACCCATGCAGCAGGGAGGCCACAGCACCTCAGCCCGGCCACCAGGGCCAGAGAGGCTCCTTGCTGGGGATAGCTCAGGGGACTCCCTCAGATGTGTATTTGGGGGAACCAGAGGTCATTCACCCTGAGGTCCCAAGACATTGCCTTCCTCCTTTGATCTGCCTCATTGTCTGAAATTGCCCCATGAAAGAGTGATTGCTTTGTTTAAGCACCGCCCTCTCTTCCTTCCAGGTCAGCTTTGGGAGAAGGAACATCTTGAGTCACTAACACTTTAGTATGAGTCAGGATTCCAAATGCTTTTACTCTGTAACAGATAGAAGGGACCCGGAAGATCATGAGGGCATGTGGAAACCTGACAGTATTTAAGGAAAGGGACCTTCCTAGGAGCACCGGGGCTGGGCATTATTTCCACCTCACCTTGCTGGGAATCAACAAAGCCCACATTCAGCCTGTGCTGTGAAACAGCAGCGAGGGCACTGCCCGGGAAGGGTTTTGCTCAGGGCCGCTTTCTGCTCTCACCTGGAATGTTTGCAGGAGAGTGTATTTTTGTGGGTGGTTTAGAAATGAAGTAAATGTTGTCCAGGTGGCTGAAGTATTTGAGTTGGGGAATGGAGGTCAGAGTTCCCAAGACTGATCAGAGGGTGATCCATCAGCCACCAGCATCAGGACCCCAGGAGCTTAAAGATATGTTTCCTCTTCTCCCTGCCCAACCTAAATTCCCCCAGCACCATCTGCCTGACTCAGAGCCTCCAGGGATGAACCCCAGAAATCAGTACTTTTATAAGCATTTCTGGTGATTTTTGTGCAAACTAAAATTTAAGAACCACAGATTCAAGGCTAATTGCACCAGGACAAGACATAAAGATCATTGCTAGGAGAGTTTCGCTTCTAGCACAAAATCAAGATGTTCCTTAAAGAAGAATCAAGCTGAGTCATATGTAGGAAAACACATACACCTTGAGACCATAACGTCAAGTGAAATGAATCAAACACACAGGCTTAGATATCACATGGTGTCTCTTACATGAGAGACCCGAAGAATAAATAAAGAACAAGATAAAAGGTAGGTGATAGGAAACAGGGAAAGAGACTTTCGCACTTGGGAAAAAGGAACAAGGGAGGGAGGGAGACAGGGGCGGAGGGAGGCAGGAGACAGAAAGAGAGGACACGAAAGAACTGACGTGTTATGTGCACATTTCAAGTTCCCATGAGGAGGGTCATCGTTATTTCCCACAAAGACCAACCAGTAATAGGGGCAGAAGGGAGGGGAGAGGAATAGGATAAAAAGAATCATTATATCACGTACAGGCACAAGTTCTCTATGATGAACACAATCATTATGTGTATCTAAAGGTACCAAGAAAATCTGATTGAAAAAAAGATGGATTAATAAAACTTGCAAAAATTATTTTTAAAAAAGATTCCAAGATGTGGTGGCATGCACCTGTAATCTCAGCATTTGGAAGGCTGGGGCAGGAGGATCATTACAAGTTTGAGATCAGCCTGGGCTACAAAGTGAGCTCAAGGCCAGCCTTGAGCAAGACCCTATATAGCAAGACCCTGTCTCAAACACACACACACACACACACACACACACACACACACACACAGATGTTCCCATAGCTTCTCTCCAGAATTCCAGAATAAACTCATTCAGTGCTGCAGCTAAGCGTTTTCACCAGCATTATCTCTTGAAATTATTCGCAGGGCCAACTCTGTGGCAAGGATCTGTTATTCTTCTTACTTTTCAAATAGGGAAGTTGAGGCAGACAGGTTAAAAGACGTGTTTAGCAGTGCATAGCCACTAGGGGGAGTCAGACGGGAAGCCTGTGTGTGTCGCCAGTCCATTGCTGCTTAGCCTCTTTGGAAGGTGACATTTCCCACTTTAAAGTTGTGTTCATCCACCTGGAAAATGTTCATTCTATTGTACTAATGTCACTCTGTTTCTTTGGTGGAGAGAAGCACAGAAGCTCATGCCCTTGTCTCCCTGGTGTCTGAGCGTTTAGAACTTGGGGGCCTCTCTGAGGCTGGCCTCCGGGTCCGGCGCTTCAGTGACCTCGCTGCCCTCCTGGGCGTATAGAAGGGGTCATGGTCCTCCCGAGCCCTTAGCACAGGCAGCTGCACTGTAATGATTCTGTTTCCTTTAAGGCAACAGATGCTGAGCGGCCCCAGAAACTGGGCTGCTGGGCTCCACAGACCGGGGATGACAGACTCGTCCTCCTCCTCCTCTCAGAGGAGTGGAGAATGACGGGATGCTGCGGGACTGCTAAGAGTGAAACTGCTGTGGGTGGCAGTGCCCCAAGGGGGCCTGAAAGGAAATGACTAGAGGAACCTGCAACGCTTGGGAGGTTTTTTTTTTTTTTTGAGGTGGAATCTCACTGTGCAGTTCAGGCTGGCCTTGTACTTACTCTGTAGCCCAAGCTGGCCTTGAACTCACACTGATCCTCCTGCCTCAGCCTCCCAAGTGGTGGGATTACAGGCATGAGCCACCTCCCACCCCCACTCCTTGGGAGGATTTCGAGAAGGGAGGGCTGGCCTCTGTAGCTGTACAGGAGATGCAGGTATTGTGGCCCACAGTGAGGCTGAGCCCCCTTCCTAGAGCAAACCTCTTCCAGGCAGACCTATTTCTTCTTCTGGGCCTGTAGCAGACGCTTGGGGAATACCCACGGCATAAGTGCGTGTTTGCCTCCCCCAGACTACCTCTTCTGTCGGTTTTTCTTTCACCATGGAGGTTTTCTTTCAAGTGGGCCCCTCACCCTGACTGCTGTGGGCCTCAGACTTTGGGATCTTTGCACATTGGTTTTCTCATTTTAAGATGAAAAATGCCTCCTCTTTCTCTTTCATGGATTTTATCAAACTCTTTGACTGCTTGGAGCATCTTCCTGGTGAGAAGAAACAGGACTGCTGTTTACTACAGGACTCCCCACGGCATGCTGGGAATGGAGTCCCGCGCGGCCCACGTGGGCAGGTGCCTGGGTGACCAGGGATACTCACTGCCCACCAAGGCTGAGGGATCATGGAGGACGGGTGGATCTGCATCCTGGACCTCTTGTTCAATCATCAGTCAGTTCATAAGTGCGAATGCAAAAGATGGATACTCTTTAAAGAGCGATGAAAGAACAAGAAAATATGTCCACTCTTAACAGTTTTGAGGAATGGAATTAATTGTGATTTTTTTTGATTGGCTTAATTTCTTCTTGTCATTACTATTTTAATCATACACACTTATGTGAGTGCAGTGGGATGACACACTGCATAACACCCAAGCCAGGGTCCTTAGCATTTCCAGGCTTGGCCTAATCACCACTGATTTGAACACTTCCATACTGCATTCTGTTCATATGTTGAAGGGTTTCTCTTCAGGAGTATGAGGGAAGAAAGAGACACAAACAGAAAGACCCTCAAATGTTCAGCTGTTTGTGTTAGAGTTTACTGAGGTATAGAGTTAAAATCAGCAAGAAGCAAATGGTATCCACCAAGGACCAAAGTGTACTGCTTGGCCACAAAGACTTATCCCAGCACCTAGTTTATTTTTTATTTTTGGGGTACCAGGAACTGAACTCAAGACCTTGCATTCGCCAGGAAGGTGCTGAGCCGTCGAGCTATATCCCTGGCCCTGGTACCTAGTTTAGTCCATTTCTCCATATGCTGAATGTCAGTATTTCTCTCTGTTCCCAAACACACTACTTGATCATTGTGGTTGGAATTCTGTCCTATCTGGCCTCCACCCAAGAGTCTAAACTAGCTTAAGCTTTTCCAGAAATAAAAGCCCACTCTGCTCTATAGGTCTATGTTGCTCTCTGTTTATGTTTATTCAATGGAGTTCTATTTTTCCTGGGAAAACGATGAAGTCTTACATTTTTGTACTGCTTTATAATTTATAAAGCACCTTTCATCCATTACCCCACAGCAACTTACCACTCCGCGAGGGCAGATATTTTTATCGCACGTCAAACGGCTAAGAAATCCGAGCTTCTGATGTTTCCCTGCAGCCTCCTGCCTAGCGTTTGGCCGAGTCACATGGAGTAGCTCTACACACTGCTGCTTACAACCAGGCTTTGCTCCTGAAAATGCCCTGTTTACAGAGCTGCAGTAAACCTGCAGCTTAGCAGGGAAATCGTAGAAGAGAAATCAGTTATGTTCTCATTTCTGACCTTTTGATTCAAGTGTAGATTAAAATGAGGAGTACACAAATTTTAAACAGCAGCTAACATTCATTGAATATTTACCATGTGGTAGGAAGTAAAAGTACATGTATTATTTCATTTAATCTTCTTGAGAGTCTAAAGGGAGAGTCGCTCTGCTCACTCCCATTTTTACAGATGAACAAAGAGCTTGTGTGAGTTAAGAAAAGCGTGGCTGGTTGTGCAGGTAGCGACCAAATACAGCAGAACTGTTTTTGAACCCGCATCAGTTAGATGCCAGAGCTGAAGGGCCAGGAGAGTCGGGCAGTGATTGATTTTACACAGAACAGAACAACAGTGATGCGTGTTTATTGAATGCTTCCTCTATGCAAAAGAGCGCTATATGTTTTACGCACAATTTCTTACCTTTTCCTTATAATAAGTCTGTAAAAGAGGAACAGTTTTGTTCTGATTTTCTAGGTGCTATAAAAAACATTTTCCCCAAGTTCACATAGCTGGGAGTAGCAGAGCTGGAACTGAATCCAAACAATAGTCCTCCCAGATTCTGGGCCCTTGCCCTCTAGCTGAGCGTCAGGATTCTCCTTGTTCTGTTTTGGTTGGCTCTGGGAGGCGTGGGATGGTGCAGGATGGTCAGGGCTCCTTGTGCGTGTACTCAAGGGAGTATTGTCAAGTCTTCTTGGATAGTCTGTTTATAAGTGAACTTTTCCTACAAGGAAAGGATGAACTTTGTTTTGTTTTGTTCTGAGATGAAGTCTCACCATGTAGAGCTTGCTGGCCTCGAACTTGCTCTGTAGGCCAGCCTGGTTTTGAACTAACTCACACTTCTCCTTCCTGTGGATTCTGTGCAGACCATGCTGTGTGTCCTTTTGAATACACCCAACAATTGCCTCAGGCAGCTTGAGAAAGTTTTCATAGCAGCTGGCTGAGACGCAGTAGTGCTGCATGTTAAGTGGACCAGAGGTCAAGGGAAAAGCCTCATGCTGGCGGCCACGAGCCCAAAAGAGACCGCCCACTACAATCAGCGTAGGAGGCTGGGCCTGGCCTCCAACTGCTCATCCTCAGCTCTTTCCAAATGCTGCTCAGATCACTACTCGGGCTGGCCGAGGGCGAAGGGCCCTGTCTCTGTCAGCCTGAAAGCACAGCAATGAGTGGGCAGCTAAGGATGCAGCAGAGGCGTGGAACCGTGAACAAGCAGAGTGTTGCACGCCTAAGTAATGTACCTTACTTAGCATACGTGACTTCATCTTGAAATGACCCAATAGGGCGTTACCGGCCAGACTGGGAACACGGCCAAAAAGCCGTGGGCGCCCAGACCAGCTCCAGGCAGTCCCAGCTCCCTGAGGGCAGAGGGCTGCGTGGACTCACCCTCAGGGAGAGTGCGAGGGGTGGTGCAGAAATGCTGGGATTAGTGCCTGGGAGCGCCCTCACCATCTGCCACCAATAAGATACACATTAGCCTAGGTCTTTTTTTTTTCTTAAACGGGAAAAGAAATGGTCAATAGATGATATTCTGGGAAATAAAACATGAAGTATAAAAGAAGCAAGTTAGATTTTGAAAAGGTAAGGGTGTATAAGAAATAATACTGGCCCTTCCGAAATGCATGAAATCTGTTTGAATTTACAGTGGCCGCTCAATATATACATTTCTCTGTGCTAAGTGTTTTTAATTTAATACCTGGAAATGATTTTCCATCTTCATAGTATGTTTTTCTTTAAACATCAGTTTTTCCCTTATAATCTTTGAATAACTATGCAAATAACAGATGTAGCCATAAGTTTTGTTTTCATTTTCATTCTCTTGCTCTCTGAAAGAAGGAAAAACATTTTTTGTTGTTCTTTTATACTGTGACTTTTGATTTTGATTATACAGTCATCTAAAGCCCAGTATATGGGAATTTCAACTTTCATTTTCTTGTGTGTGTGTGTGTGTGTGTGTGTATGTGTGAGTGATTGTCTTTTTCTTTTTTAGACAGGGTCTTACTATATAGTTCAGGCTGGCATTGGACTCACTATGTAGCCCAAACTGGCCTTGAACTCCCGTCGCTCCTCCTGCCTCAGCTTCATGAGTGCTGGGGTTACAGGTGTGCACCACCACGCCTGGGTGGAAGCTGAAACTGTCATAGAGCAAACTAAAAGCATACACTAAAGTATATTCATTCCTATGACCCTCGAAGCTTCATATTTTTGTAGCTTGAAGGGTATTACTAGTTCTTATTTTAAAGATATTTTAAAACTTCAGCAATCCTTTCAGTTTCATTTCACTTTTTTCCCTGTCAAATCCAAGTCAAATTATTATTATTATTATTTTTTCTGGAAATAGATGTTTTATTTTTGCTGCTGCAGTTTTTCTTTTTTTTATTTAAAAAAAAATAAAAGTACAAAAACATATTAACAGACACCAATTAGCATAAAAAATAGTACAATCACAACTGATCTATAGACAAGGTGACATGGTCTGAACAGTGGTTATTGCTTTATCCATTGATATCTTTGAAGTGTAAATATATGGACCCATATACAGACATGCAAAATTGGTCAGACAATTAATCCTCTCAACAACAGAAAAACACAAAGTCAAATTAAATGGGGTATTTTTAAAGAAATAGTGACAGAGTTTATCTGTGGGTGGTAGAATCAGGATGACTTGAATATACTTCTGTATGCATATCATATATATGTGTGTGTGTGTGTGTATATATATATATATATATATATATATATAATTACCTAATCTTTCTCCCAATAATATGTACTGCTTTTATAATCTTAAAAAAACCCATGTAAATTAAAAACTATTTTACTAAGCTACCTTGCCAGGAAGTCCTTCTTAAGCCTCCTGCCTACCATTAATTTTGTACCCCTAATGCTTGCAAACTCATGGTTTGAAGAAGTTCACCCTTTCTGTGATAGCTGGCATAGCGTTGTGTAGGCTGCTTCTACCTACAAGAATTCTCGTTTCTCCAGGCCAAGGCCAGTGTCACCTCAGTTTCTACTCTTCCAGCCCGGCTCATGCCAGCATGGGCCAGGCAGTGGTGACGGAGTCCTGAGCAGCCTTAGCACTCTGCCCTCTGCCCCGCACCCGTCAGGGTTACCCTGTGTGGGGTCAGGGCCCAGGGATAGTAGCAGGGATGAGTCTGGGTGTGAGAACCCACACTGGAGGGACTTTTTCCCCTGGAACTGGGGATTGAACCTGGGGCTTTCACAGTAAGCTGCACACTCAGCCATTCATTCATTTATAATTTCATTTTAATTATTTTATTTTGAGACAACTTCTGACTAAGTTGCCCAGGCTGGCCTTGAACTTGTGATCCTCCTTCCTCAGCCTCTCAGAGTGCTGGGATTACCACTGTGTACCACCACACCTGGCTTAGGAGCTTAATGTGCTCTACACACAACTATTAGCTTTTGAAGTTGCATCAAGTGAACATGAAAGGCCGGAGTACTTCCATTATTGAATCAGCACCATCTACACATGACTCCAACAGCAGAAGTAGACTAAACTCAGAGCCTCTTCCCAGGAGTACTGCTGGTGGGGACAAAGCAGTTTTTGGAGAAGACCTACTAATTTCTTTGTAGCGGTTTGGGGCTTTGTCACAGGGCTAAAAGAGTAACAAACACTAGGATGTCGCAGAGGTGGACACTGTCAGGGAAAAGCCCTCCACTGAAAGGAGAGGAGAGCTGCCCGGAGCTTGTTTCCTCCTCCCGTGAACCACAGCCTTCTTTCTGCCAAGCGCTTCAGCAGAGAAGGAGAAGCTAAGTGGGGGGTGAAGGGAGCACTCTGGTTTGCATGTCAAGCGCTCAGAGGCCCGTGTGCTAAAGGCTCGGCCCCTGGGGTGGGATTTTAGAAGGTGAGGAGGTCATTCCATCATGGAGGGTGTGCCCTTCAGGGATGGTGGGACCCCAGCCCCTTCCTCCTTCCCTTCTTTTCCCCACTCGGGAAGAGGCTGTGTCCCACCACAGGTTCTTGCCAAGATGCCCTACCTTAACATGGGCCCCAAACAGTGAGGCCTTGGATTAGGGACTGGACCCTCCAAAACAGTGAACTGAAATAAACCTTTGTCCTTCCCAGTTGATGGTCTCTGGGATTTTGTTACAGTGATGGGATGCTGACACAAGTAGAAAGGGGGGAGGTCGAAAATGGAGGGACAGACCTGTAGTATGCAATGAAGGTGAAAGCCAGAGATGAAGGAAGTGTGAGTCTTGCAGAGGGGCCGGGTCTCCGCTCTGTCTCCTTTCTTAGCCCTCGAATTTTGACATTGTCTTGACTCTGTCTCCAGATTCTGCTTGTAGCATCTTTATTCCAAAGAGGCAAAGCTGTTTTCAAATCTATGACTCCTAGTGCATTTGCTGCAGGGAGGTACTACATTAGAATGCACCTGTACCCAAATTGAACAAGTTTTTGGTAAATATTTTTGATGAGATGTTATGTTGAATCATGAAATTGCCATTTTAAATGGTCAAAAAATGGTCAGATAATTAGCAGTTTCTTCCTATTCAGTCTAATAGCTTTGCTTTTGAAATTGTCTGGCTATATGTACTGCATTTAATTGACAATTTTCTATGATTTCTAAGCAACCACTGCAGAACTTACATGCCAGGAAGCACTCTAATCTACACTTGTGATTAGGGGTGATGACATTGTGAATGTTCATAAATACGAATTGAATGATGGAGCGGATGTAACATGGGAGCTGTAAACATTCCATGAAACGTACTGCCAGAACTTCTGAATTATTTTCATTTTGGAGCCAGCGCACCTGGCTCCCCACAGAGAGGTCTCTGAGAGACAGGTCTGTGTGCGGGAGGCTCGTAGGGAGCGAGCTGGGTGGTGCCTGTGGAGGCAGCAATGAGCCGAACTGGAGGAGGGGCGGCTGGGTTGCTGGACACCTGCAGAGAGCTGGGTGCTGGGATGGGATTTGTGTTGTTGCTGGGTGCAGGTCACCCTTCACCTCAGCTGAAGTGCGTTCACAGGGAGGACAGTGCCGGGCAGGGCTGGCAGCTGACAGCACTGCCACCGGCTGAGGGCTTCCCAGCCCCTGGCAGCGCTGCTGGGGGACCTGGGTGGCACAGCAGGGCATCTGGGATCGCTGGCTGCTCTGCAGAGGTCTCTCACAGCCCCCAGCACTGTCCCTACACTGTCCCAGGGGTCAGATGGACCACAGGGAGCCAGGGGTTTTTAAATCAGCTCTGGAGGGAACAGGAGGGGTTGGTGGGGTGAGGATCATCTGTAGATTCCAAGAGAGTGCTGCATAGGAGCCAGGAATCCTGCCTGGTTCTCACCTCCTACCTGGGGACCAAGTTTGCATTTCTGTCTGGCACCTCAGGGCCTCACTGTGGCAAGGGGCAGGACCTGCCGATACCGTCTCTTTCTCGTCCTAGTGCTTCCTGGAACCTCAACACTTCCAGAATAGAGCAAATCAGAGTCACCCACTTGCTGTGGAAAGGACTAAGCAACTTCAAAGTGAATCCAATTCCAGTTCGGTGGTGTGAGAACTTTCCCCAGTGTCTTTGCTTCGTTTGTGCACTGATGGAGGCAGACAGCAGAGATAAGATCCACCAAGGCTGTTTAATAGAGAATCAGGCCGGCCTTCTTCTCCTTCCTGTATGGCACAGCCCTGGGCAGGCGTGACTAGGACAAGGACATGCCATTTCATTATTGAGCTGCAGACAGCAGGTCAGAAAGAGCCCTGGTCTCGCTTTGCAACCACAGATCTAGAAGAATGAAACAAGATATTGTAGCCTAGGAGCGAGCTCCTGGGAGGAGTCACCTCCCATGTTTCTGTTTCTGCAAGTGAAAGGTCACAGACACCATACTGTGTGGGACACAGGAACTGATCCAACAAGCAAAAAGAATAAAACAATAAACAAAAAGATACGGAGGCAGTTTTGGGTATGTAGTTTCAGGGAGAAGTAGGTCAGATAGAACGAAAATACTATATTGAAAAAGACAAAAAATTTAGTCATGAAAGGGTTCTGGCCTATTGGTTGTAATTAAGAAACTCAAATATCATGACTTGAACAAGATGGAAATTGCTTGTTCTCACCATGACAGTTCAGAGGTAATTTGCCCAAAGTCAACCAGGTGGCTCTGCTGTCCTTAACACACGACTTCCATCTCTGGGTCCAAAGGTTTCAATCCAGATGTCAGGGTTTTGTACACTTCTGTCAAGGTTTAGCTCGGAAATGGTGCACCCAATCCATCTATGTTCCTGTTATGGTTGATACATTGTGTCAACTTGGGGAGTCTAGAGGTTTGGCTGAGTGATTCAGCAGGAAGCCACGGTGCTTACTTTGTATACATCAGGAGCCTGTGGAGGAGGAGGGCATGGAGGTTGTGTGAGAGCCACACACCTCCTGGGTGGGGGTAGCCTGTTTACAATGTAAGGGAAGAGAAGAGGCTGCTTGCAGCCATTCCTACCTTTGCTCTGGTTTTTGCTGTGTTCTGCCACCATGAACAGTTTGCCCTCTGCCATGTGCCACTCTGCCTCTGAACCAGCCAAGTATGGACTGAAACCTCCACAAACTGTAAGCTAAATAAACCTTTCCTTCCTTCATTTTGAGTGTTGGGTATTTTATCTCAGCAACGAAAGGAAAGTAACCAAGACAGTTCCATTGGCCAGATCCATGCTGCAAAGCAAGCTGGGAGAGCCAGACTCCAGCTGGATGGGCACATTCTTAGAGGAGTTCCATTATCACAGATGGGGAGAATGGCTGTTGCTGGAACACAAGCCATTTCAGAAAAGACTCAACTTTGCATTTTCTCGAGTCTACAGCCGTAGACTTTAAGCAAGAGTGAAGTGGACATAATCCCCCAAAAGAATCTCAACTTCTTGCTAATTAATGTATTCATTATGTACTCATAGCCTATATTCTATGTGTCAGGCAGCATTGAAAACATGGTAGATACGGCGGGCTGCAGAGCCAGTGTGGTTCTCGGCAGCATGAAGTTCCATTCAATAGATGGAGAAAATAAACACAGACCAGGAAAGGAATTCAACAGCAGTATGTACAAAGATGACAGTTGAGGCAACGGAGGAACAGGTGGCTAGGGGTTCCTCTAGCCTGTGTTCAGGTCCCCCTTTCTAGGGAAAGAATTGAGACCAGAATGGGCAGCCAGCCATTGGAGATCAGGAAGCAGAAAATGCCCAGTGAGGGGCACTGCATGGCCCAAGCCTTAGGGGAAAGATCCTGCAGGGTTTGTGATATGAAAGAGCCAGTGGGATTCAGCAGGAGTCAGCGTGAGACAAGATGAGGATGTTGAGATCAGAAGGGCAGCCAGGAGCAGGTCCGCAGAGGACAGTTTGGAAAATAGGGCAGTTTGCTCGATGGCTTTTCCCATCCCTGAGCACACTGCATACAAGGTAGGTACCCAGTGAGGTTTCATTAATGAATGATCTAAAAGATAGAGACTCAAAGCTATTGACACTCACAGACCTCTTCTTTCGTGGGTAAAGATTAGGTTCGCCCTGCTCATCCTGTTCTCAGAAGCTCTTTCTCCTTGCAGCGTTGCTTCAGAGTGCTTGATAGTCCAAGGTCCTCTCTCTAAAAGAAGGATTAGGGAAGGGGACGGATACATGGATAAAATGATCACACTCCTTGGCTTTCTCTGCTCTGTTACACAGCTCCAGCTCTCTTAATTTCTCTCTGTGTGCTTCCCAGTCTGGAACTGGTCTACTACCCATGATTAGCACCAAGTTTAAAGAGGCAGTGTAACCACGAGTGGCAGGATGGGATGGTAGCGAAGGCTGTAGCTTTTAGAGCTAGACTGCTTATGTGTGAGAAAGGATTTAAAATGTCACAAAAATGAGGTCATAGAATTCTTCAGCCTGGCAGAAACAAGAGGTCACCCTGACTTAGCAAGGCAAGTTTCTGCAGACTCCTCAGCACCAAAGATAGTGAACAACCCTGGTCAATAGGAGCCTTTTCTTGCTTGTGGCATTCCTTACCTGTACTTTATAGCACAAGTGAGCAGTGACCAATCAGTGTCCTCTGCTATTCTGATTGACTGATGCAATTGCTGTCACCTCCTTCCTTTGCTTTTAATAATCCCTAAAAACTCAGATCCCTCCGACACCACTTCAGGAGCACCGATCCTGGGCCACTAGAATGTGTGGTTTTGTTCCTGGGTGCCCATCCAATTTTGGCTCAGGTAAACTCTTTGTCTCCATCCACTTTGAATCCCAGCATGGGCAGTGATCACCAGATCACCCTGAGAGAGGCACCCTGCCCACTTTATGAAGCCACCAGTTTTCGTATCTGTGAAGTGCAGGTACTACTGGTCCATGGCCACAGAACCGAAAGCTCTGGAATGAGGATTCTTAGTGATTTGCTTGAGAGCAAAGCCTGGTTTGAGCTGATCTGAAGCCTTTGGCAGGAGAATTTGGTATGAAACTATATTTTTACTTATCTCAGTTTTTGTTATTACAGCATTTTGCTGCAAAAATATTAATATACTTGATGGGGACAGCCCTAGACCCTGCTGGGGGAGTTACACAATTTATAATGTATGGGCCATAATTTTGTTTTTGTTAGTACATGCTTATAGGACATGAAGATCACGTTCCTTGTGGGGAGTTGGTGCACATACAGAAAACATCTTAATTCTTTTTTAAAATCTCTGTTCCTTCATTTCCCTCATCATTCCTTCCATCTCTTGGTCTCCTTCCATTTACAAAACATCTTTCCCTGTTTCCTATCATCTATTTCTTATTTCACTCTTTATTTATATTTTGGGTCTCTTACATAAGTGAAACCATGCAATATTTAAGCTCGTGTGCTTTGAGACCATAATGTGAAGTGAAATAAATCAGACATATGAGCTTAAATATTGCATGGTGATAACAGACATCATTGTCTTGTTCTTGGTTTTGGAGGGAAAGCTTTCAGCTTTTCCCTATTTTTAACATGATACTGGGTGTTGGTTGGTCACAAATGGCTTTTATCGGATTGAGGTAAAATACTTCTGTATTGATTTTCTTCAAAAATTTCCCATTGGATTTTGTCAAAGGTTTTCTGTCATCTGTTGAGATGATCATGTAATTTTTATCCTTGTTTCTGTTTATGCGATGATTACATTTATTGATTTGTGTGTGTTGAACTATCTTTGCATCCCAGGGATGAATACTACTTGGTCATGATGTATGAACTTTTGGATGATTTGTTGTATTCTGTTTGCCGGTATCCTGTTGAGAACTTTTGTGTCTGTGTTCATTAAAGAGATGGGCCTGCAGTTCTCTTTTTTGCTTAGGTCCTTTTCTCATTTTAGAATCAGGGTAATGTTAGCTTCCAAGAATGACTTTGGGAGCACTCTTTCCCTGTTCACTTCATAAAGGAACTTGAGAAGTGCGGGTGTTAGATCTTCTCTAAAGTTCTTGCAGAACTGGGAGTGAATCCACTGAGACCTGGGCTTTTCTTAGTTGGTATATAGTTTTATTTTAATTACCTTTCATTGCCTGATATTTTAAAAACCGAATGTCTGAAACTGTTACTATTTCCTCACCGTATTCTAGTTAATCCCAAGTTTCTTTTTATATTTAAAACTTCCTTCTTTTTTCAAACCACAGTTCTGAATATCATAAAAGATTTTGAATAATTGTGACTAACATGTTGAAATTATAAACTAAGATATAAGATTTGTAGTTATCAAAACAAAGACAAATCAATGAGTTGCTTCTTTGACTAATGATGTCTGAACATCATTAAATTTCAGAACAGAAATGGTAATGCATACATTTCTCTTTATATTATGACTTCTTTACATGTGACGTGCATAGCATATTAACAGTAATTGCGCATCTTCTCAACACTATTCTAACGTATCATTGAAATCTATTTTAGATGATATTAGTGTTACTGTGAGAATGGTGTGCAGACATGTACCTGAGAACACACATTAGTATCAGAAAAATTTGAAGTCAGGCTGGAGTTGGAGAAACACTATGATATTAGGTTTCATAAATCTCACTTGAGTCTCAGACCTGCCTTCCTCAAAGCATTCAAATTATAATTTATATCTACTATGACAACAAAATTGCTCTTACAGTTGTCACTATGACAGTGTGGCTGCTATTTCCTATCATCAGTTTCCTAGGCTCACTTAATTGGACTTATGAACGGTATTTATCACATTCAATCACTTCTCAAAGCACCTTTCTCCTCGGCCTCTGGCTCCCCACTCATGGTTCCTTTCCTCTCCACTGGCTCTTCCTTTTCAGTCGCGCTGCTCTTGAATGTCCCCTCCTTCATGTTGTCATCAACTCTACACTACAGTAACAACTTTCTATTTACAAGTTCATCTTGAATTTCTCCTAGGATTCTAAATCATAGCCATGAAAGAACAAAACAACTTGTCTGTTTGCCTAAGGTTGCTCCTCCCACCATCTTCCCATGTTTCTAGTTGCTCAGGCCTACACACCTGAAGACGTCCTCAGCCATATTCTTTTTCTCAGAAAATGGTTTTCACTTAAACTTGAAATACATTATGAATACTGGTGTGATAGTCTCCTAAACTTGTCTTTTTGTGTTCCCCAGCTCCTCTGATAGAGAGGAGGGTCTTAGGGAAGCAACTGTTAGTGGGTAAAGAAGTGCAGTTGGACAGAAGTAACTTCTAATGTTCTACAGACTGGAGAACAACTGTGGTTGACCATAATTAGTTATGTACTTCAAAATTGCTAGTAAACAGACTTTTGAATAATCCCAATGCCAAGAAATGATAAATAGCTGACTTGAATATATCCGGTATTCTGATGTGATCATTACACAGTTTACATATGCATTGAAATGTCATCTCGTACCCCCAAAATATGTACAATTATTATGTGTCAATTAAAAGTAACATAAAATGATTAAAATGTGATAGGCATATGTACCCATTCCCTAAGATGATTATATATTGCAAATGTATACCAATAAAAAGCAATAGGTACTAAATATTAAAGTTACATCAATTCTCTTTTCAAAACTCTCCAGAGGCTTCCCATCACATGTGGAATATCGAAGTTGTCAGGATCCATGTGGTCAGCCCGCCTCTATCTCAGCGATAGCTTCCCTCATTCTCTCCAGCCACTGCACTCCGCTTGTTACTCTTCAAACATGCTTGGGTCATGCTTTCAGTTTTGGAACTTTGGTACTTGATCTTTCTGTTCCCAGGAATGATCTTTGCTCTCTAGAAGAATAATTAAAGCTATGGTAAAATCCACCTTCTATGCATGATTCCTTGTAAAATTACATCCTTTACTGAAACCTATCACTTGCTCTTCTTCTTTTATAACTTCATCATCACAAAGACTTGCTTGTGCCCCCCCATAAACGGTGACAGTCCCAGACAACTCCAGTTTTCTAGTTCTTCAAGTCAAAATGCTAGTCATTTTTATGCACTGTTTTCCTTAATCTTTGAACAAGTTATATTGGTTCTGTTAACAGTGTTTTAGGGGTGCTGCAGGGTCCTTCTAGAACCAAGTTCTTTTTGTCCTGTGCCTACTGATGGAGTTTAAGGCAACTTCTTTCTGTATCTCAAACACTTTCTGTGATGATGGTCACTCAGTAGCTATTGTTGCATCTGTAAAGTTCTCCAGGGCTGGTTTCTCTTGGCTTGCTCCCCACCAAGACTCTGGAATTGTCCTGCAAGATCTGAATGTAGCCAAAACACTCCTAGTAAATCCACCAGGCAGGTGAGAATGCCAGGGGTTCAGGCCACTTTAGGTGCCAGTTACTGGGGAGCCCCTACCATGAGCCCTAATCTTCTGCCAGGTATTACGGTTCCCAGTGGGCAGAAAGAAAGAGCAAGAGACAAAATGGCAGCACAAGGGATCCGGCTGACCAGCTGTTTCCAAGTAACAAAAGGCTGATGCTGTATTGTTGTTCAATTCTAGGAATGGTCTAATTTCTTCCTGGATTTCTTCTGTGACCCATTGATTATGCAAGAGGGTGTGTTTGCATAATTTCTGTAGTTTCTTTTGCCATTGATTTCTAGTTTGAATTGCACTGTGATGTGAAATATGCATGAGATAACTTTGACTCTTGTGCACTTCCCAAAGCACGCTTTATTGGCTAGCATGTGGTTTGTTTTGGAGAAAGTACCATGTACTGCTGAGAAGAATGTGTATTCTCTTTTTGGGTGGAACACTATAGATATCTATTCTGTCCATTTTTCAAATGTTTGGTTCAATTTGATATTTCTTTGTTGATTTTTCTGTCTAGTTAACCTGTCTATTTGTGAAAGTGAAGTATTGAGGTCACTCTTTATAATTGTGTTGATCTTTGTGTGATTTTTTTTTATGCCCAGTGTGTTTTTTTTATGAAGTTGGGTATGCTGGTGCTTGGTATATATGGTGTATGTTTATAACTGTTATCTCTTCCTATTGAATTACTCTGTTAACCAGTATGTAATGACTTTCTCTGCCTTTTCTGATCAGTTTTGGGTTGAAATCCACTTTGTGTGAGAGTGGGATAGCTGCTCCTGTTTTCCAGGTTTCCATTACATAGAATATTATTGTCCAGTGTTTGATTTTTTTTAATCCATGCATTTCTTTATAGATAAATGTGTTTCTTGTATAGCGCATATCCTCAGGTTTTGTTTCTTGATCCGTTCTGCCAATTTGTCTTCTGACTGGGAGTTGAAACCATTTACGCTGAGAGTTATTACTGAGAGGTACTGACTTATTCCTGTCATTGCTTTCTGTCTTAGTTACTTTTCTCAGTGCTGAGACAAAGTACCTGACATCCAAAGCTAAGGGAGGAAAGGTTTATTTAGCTAACAGTTCATATTTTTCAGTCTATGGTTGGCTGGCTGCAAGGAGCATCGCAGAAAGCAGTTCATCATGCCCACAAGCTAAAAGCAACAAGGGAGACTGAAACAAGCCTCTTTCTGTCCCTTATACTATATGCAGTCTACACACCCTAATGCAAGTATAGTACTCTTACCCTTAATCTCAGCGCTGCACTACAGATTACTCACACACTCTAGATTCAGCCACCTCTGTACAAACCCTATGACTGTATGAAGCTTTGAGAGGCTATCTAGACACAAACCATAATACATTACCTTTCTCTCAGTGATTTCACATTCCCCCTCCCTTCCTGCTTAACTGCTCACCCTGCCTGGTATACTTATTCTAATAGATCTTTTCGCATTGTTCCTTTCCAGGAGACCCTTCAGAATGTTTTGTAGTACTGGTTTGTGGTCATGAATTTCTTGAGGTGTTTTTTGGTATGGAAAATACCTGGTTTCCCCATCAATTTTGAAAATTTTGCAGCTATATATATAAGTTTGTGTTCAAAGTCGTTACATTTTTATGCTTAAAACATTTCACTCCATGCTCTCCTGGTCTTTCAGCTTTGTGCTGAGAAGTCTGCTGTAATTCTAATGGGTTTGTTTACCTTTATAAGTGATTCATTGATTTTCTCTAATGACTTTTAAATTTCTGTCCCTGTGTTGGACTTCTATGATTTTGACTATGATGTGATGTGGAGTTCTCTTTTGATTATGGCTCCTTGGGGTGCTATATGCCTCACTAATCTGTATGTTTAACTCTGTCCCTGTATTTGGAAAGTTTTCTGCTATTATTTCAGGAAACAGATTTTCTTATGCCCTTTGTGCTCTCTGTTTTTCTCACTTATTACAATTAATCTTAGATTCATTTTCTTTACATCATCTAGCAGCTGTTCAATCCATGTTTTATCATCTGTTGTTGTTTTTAAGGTATCTGAGTAGTTGGTCTTTGAAAGCATCCCTATCTTCTAATTCTGATATTCTGCCTTCACATTGGTCACTTCAGATGTGTTAGGAAAAAGAAAAGACACAGAGGTGCAAACTCACAGGACAGGTTGATTTCAGAACAAACCTGAGAGAGATTGCTCTGGCTCTAGAGACCAGACTGGCTACTCTTGTACAAACTCAAGGGTTTTTTTTTATAGGGTCATGGGCATAAGCAGAGGGTGGTTTCAGTGAAAAGAAGTTGTGATTATACATGAGGGACAAGGCTTGAGAATGCACAGGGAGTTGTGATTACTTGTCAAGCACAGGGCTGAGTAATGATGGGAGTTATGGATCGTAGCTATGGTCACTGGGCCTGATCAACTGATGATTATACATTTCTAGCAGGTACACAAACACAGCAAGATGGGATGGGAGGTTTAATGTGATCTCTGTTCAGCTCTGAATGGCGGCAATCAGATTCCCTCATGCTGCATATACTTTCAATCTAATGTTTAATCTCCTGGGTTTCTGTTTAGAACCTTTTATGGACTCTAATTCTTCGCTAAACTGGTCATTTGTGTTTTGTATCATTCTGTTTAGCTCAGCCAGGTTTTTATTCGTGTCTTCTGTAAGCTCCTTGATCATTTTTATTACATCCCTGATATG
This sequence comes from Dinomys branickii, assembly GCA_004027595.1. Lineage (NCBI taxonomy): Eukaryota > Metazoa > Chordata > Mammalia > Rodentia > Dinomyidae > Dinomys > Dinomys branickii. Next base: position 17,259 of record PVLD010005370.1, on the reverse strand, counting down.
CTTATTGATGTTTTCCATGAGCCTGCCAATCACCTTACTGATGAAAATTTTAATTTCCTCTGCTGTTCTTTTTGATAGTTAAGAGTGCATAGCTCTTATTTTCCTACTCCTGCACACCCCAGGGATTGGCTTTGGAGGATTTGGGAGTTTTGCAAGTCATTTTGCAACCTTGTCTTCTCACGTTTCTATTTTTGTTTTGTTTTGTGATTAGGTTTGAGGTTGCTTATAATAGAAGGAATTTGTTGCTAGTATGCAGATCCCGTTAGTTAGTGTCTGCTTTTCAGAGATGTGCTCAAAGCCTGGCTAACTACAGTTCTTTTTCTTTGTCCCAAGATCTAACCACCTCTGTTAACATGGGAGGGGAGGATACAGTGTGATTGCCACAGCATCTGTTTTAGTTACTTTTCTATCATTGCTGGGACAGAATACTCAACAGTTAAAGGGGGAAAGGTTTATTTAGCTCAAAGCATGTAGAGGTTTCAGTCCATAGTTGGCTGTCCCCAAGGCAGAGTGGCACATGGCGGAGAGACATCACAAAGGAGAACAGTTCGTGACACCCATAAAGTAGCAAAAGCAACAAGGGGCCTTAGGAGTCTTTCTGCCCCTTTTATCTTATCCAGACTACTGAGATTAGGGTGATGCTAAACCAATCAGGGGTCTGATTTAGTAATCACAATCCCAGCATTGTTCCATGAATCGATCACACACTGTAGATCCAACCACCTCTGAAAAAACTTTGAGGGGGACACCTAAACGTAAGTCACAACAACCTGCTTCTTTCAGAATAATCTGCAGTAGTGTTACCATCACCAGGTAATCTTGGTACTGGCATACAGGGAAAATGAATTAATAGCAACTACTATATGACCCTGGCAATATCAAGTAAACAACAATGGTAATATTGTCTAAGAAAATGATATTGACATACCATAAGGACTGTTAAGGTACCACTCTTAGCCTTAGAAAAGAAATCAATAATTATAGTGTAAACACTGAAACAAGTGATATATTGACATGCAGCTGATAGCTACTAAATGTGACTACTATACTAGCCTTGGACACTTACCTTGCTTTTGGGACCCAGATCTTCTTCCCCACAAGCTACAAGCCATAAGCCAGGGATAGAATCCAGACTGTTTTATTCTTTTCTCTGAGTTGTGGACCATCTTTCCAATTTCTCTGTAGCTTCTGATTTTTCCTGTCAGTTCCTCCCTCATTTCTGATGATCTTCTTCTCTCTCTCTCTGCCTCTCTCTCTCATCACTTCTCTCTTTCTCTCTCTCTCTCATCACCAAATTGCTATTTTCCAGTTTCTGGATTCTGGATCTTTGAGAAGTGTCTTGGTTACTTTTCTCTCGTTGCTGAGACAAAATACCCAACACCCAAAATGAAGGAAGGAAAGGTTTATTTAGCTCACAGTTTGTGGAGGTTTCAGTCCTTACTTGGCTGGTTCTCAGGCAGAATGGCACATGGCAGAGGGCAAAACTGTTCAGGGCAGCAGAGCACAGCAAAAACCACAAGCAAAAAGAGGGGAATGGCTGCAAGCAGCCTCCTTTTCTCCCCTACATTGTAAACAGCCTACCCCACCCAGGGGTCGTGAACCTCTCACACAATCTCCATGCCCTCCTCTTCCACAGGCTCAGGATGTTTACAAAGTAAGCGCCCCAGCTTCCTGATGAATCACTCATTAGTTAAACCTGCAGATTCCCCAAGTTGACACAATGTATCAACCATAACAAGAGGGTATATTTTACTGCTGATTATCACTCTACCATTTCCCTTCTGCTTTGGACCATACTTTAAAAAATCAGAATAGTTTTGAATTCCAAAAACATTGGGCCTCAAAGATTTCAGATAAGGTGTGCACTGTGAGCCAGTGCTGTCCTTAAAATGTGGCAGGAAAAGTGAATGCAAGACTCTAGGTGGTTCAGTGCACTAGCTCAAAGTATAATGGGGTGAGAGACGGGGACCGGATGTCACTGAGTTATCCTCCAGACTCACAGGAAGATGGTGAGATGGTAACAGGTACAGTTAGGTGGGTTTGCTAGCCTCTTTAGAGGATCTCACAGTGTTCTGGCCTTGACCCTGTCAAACCAGCCAGTTGTTTTCACAGATGATTTCTTATAAATGGGGACTCCATTGTTTGCAAGCAACAGAAGTCTAGGTGAGCTAGCTCAGACCAGAGGATTCTCAAGGAACTCAAGTTCAAGAAGCAGATGGGCTTTAGGGATGTTCTAGATCCAACAAGAGCCATGGAAATTTAAGGACCTGCTCGCTCTTTCTTTCCTCCTCTATGAAAATCCACTTCATCCATCAATCACAGAGCAGCTTCCTCTACTCTGACAATCTTTTTTTTTTTTTTTTGGCAGTACTGGGGATCGAACTGAGGACCCTGTGCTTGCTAGGCAGGCGCTTATTCCACTGAGCTATATCCCCAGCCCGCTTCCTCTACTCTGTAAATTTACTTGTTACAAAACAATCACTGTCAACAACCTCAGAGTCCTATCTCCTCTGCTTATGAGCACAACAAGGTTGGGGATGGACTTCTGAGTCCAAATTCTAAACTCTCCAGGAGAAGGCCACTGACTGGTCCAGTAGTTAGGGCACATCGTGGTGTGCAGGGGAAAGGCTGCTTTGCCCAAGTATGGCTGTCCCTTCAGTGACTCTGCGGATGAGGAAGGGATGGGAAGCTCCAGGAGGAATGTTGTGGGGGCTGAGATTTGGAAGCCTGTGGAATGGAATAAAATGTGTGTGTGTGTGTTGAAGGTTCACTGAAGACCTACATGTTAAGGACTTCGCCGCTGGGTGGCACTATTGGAAACGGTGAAATCTTTAGGAGGTGGGGCCCTAGTGGGAGTCCTGGGGTGTGGTTTCCATAGGTATTTCTCCCAGGGGCTTGTTATATTAGCCTGAGCTTGGGCTCAGCCCCGACTCTCCCTCTGCTGTTGCAGGTTGGGGCTCTAATCTCTAGTCTGCTATCCACATGACCTCACCTTTGCCATCTACCATGTGCCATGAGGTGACACAATCAAGGAGCAACCCGTACCAAGCCAGCTGTATACCATTTGGACTTTGAACTCCCGGAAATGTGAGCCACAGACCCTTTTGCGTTATAAGTAGCCCATGTCAGATAGGTCATGAAAGTGATGAAACGCTGTCCAGTACTGTCATCAGAGTTGGGGTTCACAGCAGTCTTCTTTGAAGTCAGGAATGAACACGGGGCAGGGTAGGGCAGGAGCAGAGATGCTACTGATCCCCTAACTTGAAGGAAGGTGGGTCACTCACACGACTTCACTACCCTGTCTGTTGGCATAGGGCTGAAAGTGAAGAATGGATATTTCCTGGAGGTTCTATCTGGTTACTGTTGGGGAAGGTACGAAAAGGAACATAGATCTCCTGGAGGAAAAGTCAGTGGGACAGTTTCATCTCCTCGGTCCATCATTGTGCATGTGGTACTCGCTTTCCCTCGCAGAGCTAGGTCTGAACATCTGAAGAAAGGACCTCTCCTGGGGTCTTTCACATAGGTGACAGTCCAAGGTTCTTCCTTGGCCCCCTTCCTGGGACTGGAGGCCACTTCAGCTGGGGCTGTGCCTCACTCTCATGCTGAGAAACAAAGTCAAGAAAACCACAGACCCCAGGTAGACAGCAGGAGAAAGAGCAGGAGGGAGGCTGTGTTATCCTTCGCTTTGATCTTGGTAGACAAAACCAAGCCTAGTTCACCAAGGCTTATTCAGTGGCTGCTCCTCTGTGTAATTATCTGCTATGTGACTGTTAACCAAGTGTGACAGAAATCAGGAGTCTGCTTGAGCCCTTTGGGTAAAAAAATTACTTTCTTTCTGCACCTGTTGAGGATTTTGAGTGAGCAAACACACATAGGCTTTCTGGTCAGGCCCACACTCCAGCCCAACCCATGTGACTGAAGGTAAACAGTCCAATACTCTTCTCTTTTTTAGAGATAGGGTCTTTCTGTGTGGTTCAGGCTGACCTTGAGTTCTCTGTAGCCCAGGATGGCCTCGTATTCAAGGATCCCCTAGCCTCAGCCTCCCGAGGTTTGGGATTACAGCATGTCCTACCATGCCCAGCCCCTGTACTCTATTTTAATACAGATATCAAGCAAAAGAAAAAAATGCCCTTATGCTTTGTGCTCTTCTGAGGATCAGAGCATTTATTTGTAGTAAATTCGATAAGATCCTTCGCAAATACATGCTGCAGTCCCTGGTTGTTCTTTGTCATTTGAGCTAATGTGGAATCTTTTCTTCACTAGGCCTCTTGGTTCCATTGTTTGACCGCCTGGGAAAAGTGCCAGAGGAGAAAGGTGAGGGAAGGACCAGCAATATGACACCTGTGCCGATGGCAGGGGCAGCTCCTGCCCTCAGCTCTGGCCTCCACTTCAGATTTGCTCAGATTCCCAGCCGACTGCCAGGCAAGCAGGACCTAAGTTACCTCAGCCCAGAGTATCGTGCTTAAGATGCAAGCTGGGCATGCAGTTACGGAAAGGCCGTCTGCAGGGTTGGTAAAGCCAGGCACTGGTAGGACGAGGCATGGGCTGGGAGTCTGGACAAGGGGGTTGGAGTCATGGTTTTGCCCTGTGGAAACTTGGGCTGGCCACTCATTCTTCCCGAACTTTGATGCTCTGATCTGAAAGCAGGAGTCACACTCAATGGTTTCTACCATTATTTCCTGCCCTCACTTGCTGAGAGTCTCATGTCTGCTGAGCTTCCCAGCACTCCAGGCCTTTACCAGAAAGTACACAGCTGGGAAGTGTGAAGCCCAGAGTGAATCGTCAGAGGTCTTAGATGCCTGGGGCCGCTGCAGGGGAGTGCCAGGCTGGGCCGCTCAAACTGGAGAAACATGATTTTTCACAGTCCTGGAGGTGGAAGGTGTCTCCTTGGCATGGTGAGGGAGAGTCTGTCCCATGCCTGTCCCGTACCTTTGGGTGGCTGGCAGGCTTTGGCGTTCCTTGGTTTATACAAACTTCTTCTCTGCAGAGAAGTCTGTATGTCTGTCTCTGAGTGCACATTCTCTAAAAAAAATAAAGATTGGATCAGTGCCTACCCCAATGGCCTCATTTCAACTTGATTACCTCTGCGAAGACCTTATTTTTAAATAAAGTCACATTTTAAAGTACTGGAAATTATGACTTCCACAAGTGTTCTCTGGAGGATACAATTCAACCATAATACCAGATGTGATGCTTGGCTAAATATTTCTACATGGATGGAGTGGAGGATGTGGATTACACATAGGTTTTTGAATGTTGTTGGTTTGGGTGATGCCTTTCTTTTATTTCTGTGCAATACTCAAGAGTTGAGTTTATCAGATGTTATCAGGCTTCAGAGTTAGATCCCTTCAAATGAGGCTTTTGAGGGAAACATTGTGCGTTATTTTTTCCCTCTGTTATGGTCTGTGTCTGGTTGTCCCCCAAAGCCTCATGCAGTCACAGGGCTTCTTCAGAGGTGGCTGGATCCAGAGTGTGTGGTGCTGGGATGGAGGGTGTGTGATTAGTAAGTCAGTCCACCGATTGGCTTGGCACAGTTCTGGCTGGGCCTAGGGATATGAGTGCTATACCCGCCCTAGCGTGGGTACCCTGCATACAGTATAAGGGGCAGAAAGAGGCTTCTCTCCCCTGCTTTGCTTTTGGCTGTTGTCTGCTGCCATGGACTATCGCCCTGTGCCACGCCACCCTGCCTTGGAGCCAGCTGATTATGGACTGAACTGAGCTAAAGAAACCTTTTCCTCTTTAACTGTGGCTGTCGGCTATTTTGTCTAAGCAACGAGGAAGGTAATTAGGACCTCCTCCTCCTCTCTTCTTGCTCGCTCCCCACCCCACTCTTTACTGTCTCCAACTCCAATTTGTATTAAAGCTTAGTCCATCTCCCTCCACTCTCCCTGTTTGGTTCTTAGAAAAGAAAATTTGTCCCTCACCTGCCTTCTAGAGGGGAAATATGAAGGGCCTCCTCACTTCTGAATCTCGCTTCTGCTTTCAAATCCTCTTTTCTTCCTGTCCTCTCTTCCAGGGACTGACTCAGAAATCTTGGGGCTGGAAGGGCCCTGAGATGTCTTCTAAGCTCCAGTGTCTTGGGTCTCCCCCTCGGTCTCTCTCTCTCTTCCCTCTCCCTTTCTCTCTTTCACTGGGGATTGAATTTGGACCCTTTGCAGTGAGTTATATCCCCAGCCCTGTTTATTTTTTGTGGCAGTCTTACTAATTTGCTAAATTTCCCAGACTGAGCGTGAAGTGACGCTCTTCCTGCCTCATCCTCCCAAAGTGCTGGGGTTATGGGTGTGTGCCACCGTGCTTGGCGTTGGGGTCGCATACACCTGTTTACTGCATCCTTGGGCACTTAACGCCTGACTCTCCCTCCTCTTCTGAGGTCCACGTTGATGGCTGTAAGCACCAGATGGATCTGTTAGGTGCAGTCCATTTTCCGCTCAGCTGCTATGAGCTCAGGGTCAGCGAGGAGCAGAGCCATCCCGTGTTCCATGGGGAAGCCCTGAACACAACTCCAGCAACACAGAGCCGGACTCCTACTGACACTCCAGACAGGGATGCCTCTGGTCCTGTGTGCTAGTTAGCCAGTCAGCCTCAGGGTCTTTAACTACCTAGTTGGATAACTTGGGAAGGTGATGTAACCTTCCTGAATATCAGTGCATATACCCTTGAATTAACTTATAGCCGAAGGACTAGACTTCCAAGTTGCCTGCCCCCTCTACTAGCTAAGCTTTACTGAACCTCAGGCTGTTAATGTGCAGAACGAGGACCACAGCATGTGCATTTCACTCTTCCCAGGGTTTCTGTGAGGTAAGCGTGCTGGTGCTGGTAACAGTGACTTGCTATCTGTTACTGCTGTAATGTTCTTAAGGGACCCACCCGGAGATTCTCTTTCTAGACTGGGTTAAAATAGGAAATGCATATGAATCCTTTTGGTACAAGTCACCCAAACATCTAGGAAGTGATTGGGAATTGAATGTATGGGAAAACCAGGGAGAGTTATTCAAATAATTATTTTCCTAATTTATGACTCAAGTTCTGATTTTTTAACAGCTTCTAGAGGTGCCTGGGAAGTAGCCAAGGTCAGCTCACAGGAGGTCAAATCAGGGAGAAACACAGGCAGTGTTCTGGAATAAATTAAGCAGAACATGGGATGGTAGCCAACCTTTGGACTCCCTACCTCGCCCATCAAGAACTAGCTCCCCTTTGATGTCAGAGATGCTAAAACAGCGGGCAGAAATAATTTTCTTGTAAAGAATCATGAGCAAATAAGATGCTAGATCCGGCCCCTTCCTGGCCATCTCTCTCTCCCGGTGGTGAATAGGAGCACAGGCCCCTGTGCAGGCGGCCACAGATGGGATCAGTGACGGCTGGGGTCCTTCCCATGTGGCCTGAGGAGAGCGCCTTCTTGGTGGAACCAACGTCCAGTTGCGTCCCCACAGCTCATTTGTGTGCTGCCCAGAGCATACAAGCTGGGCTTCTAGCCCTCCTGGGTGCCTCACTGTCCCCTTCTGGACTAAGAGAGCATGTGGCAGCCCTTTCTGCCACCCTCATGCGAAGGGAGACGAGGCTGCTGTCAGAGCCTGAGGGGCTGGCATCTGTGGGACTTATTATCCATGAGTGGCGCTAGCATCTAGAGAATCACGTCAGGAGCTAGTTAAAGCCAATGCTAAATTATTTATCTGGGTCAGATTTCTGATCACTCTCTTATTCAAGATAGAGACCCTGTTTCTCTGATATTATTACAAATCACCTTAATGAGCCAGAAATGTTTGCTTCTGGGTCTTTCCGCTCTACTCCTCATTGTTAAGTTTTGTTTTCGATCTGATCTTGTGACGAAACAGCTACACAATTTCTCCAAGTTTTTACTACCTCTAGGTGTAATCAGCTGAAAAAAAATTTTTGTAGCATTGGTCAAACCTTCTGGTGATGGCATGAATGTATATATTTAGAAGCAACAGAATAAAGGTGTCAAAGCTTTATCATTGAAAAATATCCCAAGGTCAGAAGATATGAAATACGTGTAATTTTTGAAAGGTTAAAGTATGTATTTTAGAGTAGTGGTTCTCAAGCTTTTATATTTATTGGGGCAGCCAGAACAGGTCCTGAGGGCCATTCAAACTCTGGTTTTTGAAAAAACACAATCCCACTGGTGATTCTGCCAGACTCCACTCCATGCCCACAGTAATCTACACTTTTCTTACTCAAACTCTGCCAGCCCTGGCCCGTAAAAATATACTGCTATTTATTCTCACTAACCCAATTTCTTCCTTTTCTTTTACTTGTAAACCACATGTTAAACTTATTTAGTGCATTGCTTGTTAAAAACATTTAGAGCTAATTAAAAAAAATGCTTTAGCTAAAGTATTCCCTTGTTCAGAGGCAAAGCAATTTATCTTACAAGTCTCACTGAGGTTTTATTTTCTTAGTCTTTATTCTCTTAGAGGTTAACAGAAATCCTCCTAGGGGATCGTTTGAGGGATGGCTGTATTGTACAAACAGTACACGTATTTTCATGTTTGCTGCTGTGTTACTGTGGTTTTTGGTGTTGCAATATCAGAATCCACCTCAAGCGAGCTCAGGTGGAAAATGAACTCGTTGCCTCATGTAGGGCAAAGTCTGAGGATGCGGCTGCTGCAGGCAGGTGCTGGGGTTTCACTGGTCATCCCAGCTTCTCTGTAACCCAGACCCCTTTTCTCCCATTTCAAATAAACCTCGTGCATTGGCTAAGAGCGCGGTGGCCCGTGCCTAAGCCACGTGAAGAGAAAGACAGTGTTTCCACTGCAGGAAGAGCTGCATTATTATATCGCCCTTAATATATTGTCCACTTATACAGCATCAGGTGACACTGAAGGCACCATCCAGAGCCCATGCAAGGCGCAGGGCTTTCCAGGGAGGGTAGCAGTGTTGCTTGAACAGGGCTGGCAAACTTTTCTGTAATGGGCCAGATAGCAGATATCTTTGGCTTTATGAGCTGGGCCCGTCTCTTCTGCGTGTGCTTCTCCTACCAAGCCTTCTGACCGCACTGAGGAAGAGGTGCTGGGAGTCACACTGAGAAGAAAGGGACACACGACAAAGGAAGAGGCCCTGAGAGGAAACGAGGGTGCCCAGAAATATATTTTAGAAAGTACTGAGGACATATTTTTCATCACAAAACAGCAAAACAGGGAGCTCAAAACGGCGAAGCTGGAGAAGCTATCTTTGGCCATCTATTCTTTGCAGAAATACAAGGGAAGTTTATTTTACTTAAATGTGAGCAACACAGAAAAGAGCATGGTCAAAGTTCTTATAACATTCTTGTTAGGAAAAGAATGTAATAAGGAGTGGAATAACATTTTTCAGATGGTGAAAGCACAGAAGAAGACCATGCTGGAGAAAGATGAAAACTAACCTAATATTTTAAAACAAGCTAAAATAAGGCCAAAAAGTGATAAAAGTTATAAAAAGAAACAACATAAAGGGAGAAGGAGATGAGGTGTTTGAAAAATAGGGATATTTGAAATATAGTAAAAGGGTTGCTTCAAAAAGAATTAGACATTTAAAAAAAATCATTTCAGAAACTAAGAGTAAACTACACGAAATACAAGAGCAAACAAAGACATGTTGTTTTTAACGTACTGGGGACTGAACACAGGACCACATGCATTCTTAGCATGTGCTCTACCACTGGGCTATGCCCTCCAGCCCCACGGATTTATTTTAAGAAAAGGAGAGTGAAAGGGGGAAATTTTAAAAATAAAAAAGAAAGAGAAAATTTGAGGGAAAACGATAGTTTTAGAAGGTATGCAAAGAAATTCAACCACATGTGTAATAGAAGTTCCTGGAAAAGGAAATAAGTGAATGGAAAGGAACAAATGCGAAAAACTAAAATTCAAGAAAATTTGTCTTAAAAAGGAAATTTCAAAATTTCATCTTGAAGGCAAACATTGTCAGAGGGAAACACAGAATGGGCTTCACTGAGAAGTACTTTTAGAAAATTTTTGAAATTCAAAGAAAATCCTTTGGACATTTAGACAAAAGGCCTAAGATACTTCTTAGAGAAAAAAAAATATATGTACCAATTTCCCATGATCAATGTACTTATTATGTATTGCAAACATAATACTACTAATAAAATGGCAGTGGTTTATGCCAAGAGAAAATAAAATGGAATCAATGAATCAATTGAATCAATTGATTCAATGTTTACATATAAACAAGCTGACCTTCAATTATAGAGGCTTCAGGAAAATTATTTTGAAGATATTCAAGAAATATTTCAAAGAAAGATTTTTACTGAGGAGCCTACTAATGAACATCTCAGCCAATGAAAGGATTGGAGAGACATAAAGTCTAGCAGTGAGTATTAGTTAGTTTGTCCGTAGAACTAACATACAGCATATCATAAAGGCGGGAGTATAAGTGTGGTGTTGAGGCCTGCCTGTTCTGACAGTGGGGTGAATCCGGGTGTGGTGGCACATGCCTGTAATCCCAGCAATAAGGAGTCTGAGGCAGGAGGATTGCCTCGCGTTCAAGGCCAGCCTGGGCTACACAGTGAGACCCTGTTTCACACCCCCCACCGCAAATGGGGAAAGAACATGATCAATATAGGAAAAACAGATTAATCTCACTGATTGCCTTTTCAGTATAAACTGGAAATAGAATTTTATTCAAATTAGATGCTGAAGGAGAAGAAAAGAGGCAAGGAATAGGTTACTGGTTAATTTCAGTATCACTCTTGGTAGAAACCAATGCGATAGTGAAAAAAAAAGAAAGCTCTAAAAGTATTAAGTAAAAAGTATAAAGGTAATGATTAAAATATAAATATAAACCTTCCTAAATGCCAAAAGTTATAAACCTTTGCTTACAGTAATGGTTCAATGTAATAATGAAGGAATAAACAATAATATTTAAGAGATGGTTATGCCTAGAGGGGGAAGAGGAGAAAGCAGAGCAGACGGGGTGGGCATAGCTCTTTGAATATACCTTGCTTTGAAAATTTGACTTTGAGATTGTGTAAATATTTTACCTCTTTGTAAAGCAGAATTAGGCCTGGTGTGGTGGCGCACACCTGTGATCCCAGCCCTCCTGAGGCTGAGGCAGGAGGATCACTGCAAGTTTGAGGCCAGAATGGGCTACAAAGTGAGATCCTGTCTCAAACAATAACAATAAGAAGAAACCAGAAACATAAAACAAAATTTAAGAGTCAATTCCTAAAAATAAAAGTAAAATTAAATGGATAAACCTTTCTGTCTATTCACAGACAGGCAAGCCGACATAGAAAGAAAAACTTTTTTAAAGCCTGTGCATGTTAGGCAAATGTGTTCTACCTCTGCCTGTATCCCCAGCCCAAGGAGAAATTTTTTGAATTGATTCTAAATCATGTCAGTCTGACTCTACCCTCCCAGTGTGATCAAGTATAAGATAAAAAGAATTGCAAAATATCATAAACTATTTTTGATAATCATATGGTCAACAGCAGAAGTGGTGAATCTATTGTGACAGATTTATACATGAAGAGATAAAACGAAATAGTAGATGGGGAGATAAAACATTTATACCTGGAGAGATTAAGCAAAATGATAGTTTTGATGGTATCACTGTGGACAGGGCTTCTGACAAGGGAGAAACAGGAGTAAGTAAAAGGAGTGGGGTTGATTTCAGCATGGTTAAGTAACAGTTGGATATTTTACGCATTAGCATGAATTCATGTTATGTTTTACCATTAAAAAAAAATTTCAGGATCCCAACTTTTGAGATAGTGGAGAATAGTAGCAAACACTGTCAAAGTACATGTTCTCAAAATCCTGGAAATAAAAGCCTTACAACAATTTGAAGAGTGTTTATTAAAAAAAAATGACTTAGTAGGAACAGCAAGATAGCCCAGTGATGTAATCCCAGTACCCGGGGAGAAGACGGGAAGATAGCAAGTTTAAATACAGCCTGAGGAATTTAGCAAGACCCTGCCTCACAAAGGGAGGTGGGACTGGGGTTCAGTCCGCCCAAGCAGCAACAAATGAACAAAACCCAGCAAAGTTTGTTGTGGGCTAATTTGTGTTCGTCCTATCTCCCCCGCCCTCCTCCTCAGCCTACTCACAGCTGCAATTGCTGTGATCGCTGCCGCAGTCCGGCAGGCACCGGAGGAGGCAGGGGACCTGGAGCTCCCCGGAGCACATTCTCTGCGCTGTCACTGGGAAACTGCTGGGGAGCGCAGAGCTCCCTCTGTGAGCACAGCCCTGCCTGCAGGCAGCTCCTTGAAGATGACTGACTGCCCTGCCAGAGGTCACATTACCCAAGGCTGAGAATGAGCTACTGAAACTTAGGAGGAGGGCCTAGGGTGTGAGACTGATAAGGAGATTTGCAAAGAAGTCACCACACAAGCACACAGCAGCAATCACATCAATGGACGGTAAGCACACATCTGTAACCCCAGCACTTAGGATGCTGAGGCAAGAGGGACGTGAGTTTAAGACCAGCCTGGACTGCAAGGAAATCCTGTCTCAAAAAGCCAGCAAAAGACAAAGATCAACAAAACTCTTGGGTGAGGAGGTTCTGATTTCTAGATATGCCAAATTATGCTATTTGAAACGTCTGTTTATAAAAAAAGGTATGTCATGCAGAGAAATAAGAAAGTTTCTTAATCTGTTTCAAAGGCCTAGAAATAATGATCAATCCAAATACTCTCTCCTATTCAGAAAACTATAAATGAAGGATTTTTTTTTTTAAAGTGATTCATCTTGTTTCAGAAAGGAAATACACAAGACTGACACATCCTGTCAGAAGGTAAGGAAAATGATCAAAACCGAGCAGTGTCATGGTGAAAGAAACAAAAAGCCACTTGAATAGACTATAGCTGACCAGAGATGGGGTGATTTGAACGTATCAAAAATCACAACTGATCAAAAGCCATCAAACATGTGGCAATCTCCCTTCATTCGGATGCTTCCTAAAAGCAGACCATGAGGCAAGAATTGAATCCAGGGTTGTTTATTGGAGAGGGAATCTCAGGAACACAAGTGAGAGAGGGAGGAAAGAAGACAGAGAAAGGGAAATAATGACTCAGTGTTCACTGATGAGTTGAAGACGCCAGTAGATTATGTGGCATGTTTTTGAGACCTGTCCTCCGCGAGAAAAAGAGGCTGCCCCTCATTGGTTAAAGGTTCTCCTTTCTAGACTGCTCCATGGTGGGCAGAGCAAGCTCTTATCAGAGAGAAGCACCCAAAGGCACCAAAGCAGGGTGACATGAGAAACGGCCGGCATGCATGGCTGTGAGGCCTGACATAGATACAGGTGAGCTCAGAGGACACAGGGCTGGGCATCAACTGAAAATCTCTTCTGAGTTCACGGTGACAATGATGCAAAACAAATCACACCTCATGGGTCGCCTGGCCTGTGGGGGGCTTAGGAAACCAGCTCATTGTGAAAACTGGAGAGATTCAGGCATTTCTTGTGGTTTTCCTAGATGACATGTGTCCTGGAGAAGTGATAGTTTGTGGAAGGATGTATTTTGTGGATGCTTCCCAGATAATGAATGCTATAGGAATAACAAAATATCACAGTTTTTAACTGCAGCAGAACTAATGACTGAAACAAAGATTCTAAACATCTGCTACCCTCACAAGAACAGATAACCAGACCTTCTGTACCTCTTTCTGGAAGTATGCAAATCCTCCAGTATGCCAAAACTCCAGTGCCGAGACATTAAAGCCGAATTTTGTCCAGCCTCTAGATTTAATCACCATGTACAGGAAATGTAGGCAGCCAAGTGACATCTTAAACAAACATGGCAAAGCAATCAAGAAACTCTGGATTATAAGAAAGTCTCTAGGACAAAGAAAAAAGTTCAATCAACAAAATAAATGCAGTGAAAGAGGAAAGAAGGAGGTATGTGTGAAGAACACCATAAATTAAGTAGATGCAAAGGACCTGTCAAGTCACTGTAACTCAGTTTTACTTGGATGCTGATTCCAGTAGACTTCCAAAATTATAAGCAAATTAAGGAAATTTGCCTAATCATTGGGTACTTGATGATCTTAAAGTTACTCTCTTTGGAATGAAGATATATGAATAATGAACTTGGGATTTCAATTAGAACAGCAAAAATGGGCCCCTTCCAACTTCTGATGTTTTATCACAGGACTCAGTGAACACTAAAACTTTGCTTAGAGTAGATGCTGCTACGGAGATGGGTGATTTAAATGTCAAAAACTTGAAAGTGATGTTGGGCATGATGGGTCACACCTGTAATCCTAGCACTTGGGAGGCTAAGGGAGGAGGATTGTTGTGAGCTTGAGACCAGACCGGGCTACCTAGTGAGCTCAAGGCCAGGTTGAATTACATAGTGAGACTTTGTGTGATAGTTAACTGACTGTGTTAACTTGAGTAAAAAATACCCAGCTAAGCTGGATCAGCACGGTTCTGGGTGTGGCTGCAGGGATTCGCTGCAGACAGAAGCCCCGAGTGTGAGTGCACCAACCAGTAGGCTTGCCACCTGAGTGGGATAAAAAGGGAAAGGAAGAAGAGAGGCCGCTTCTGTCTGTGTGGAGGAGCTTCAGTCTTCACCTGCACCCTGCCCCTCATGTCCTGCTTCAAGCGCAGACTCTTCAGCCTCCCATCACAGACCTTCGGCCTCCTGACAGGGGCGCACACGTGACACTGCAGTGGCCTCCAGGCCTTTGACTGCCTCTTTTGATCTCCAGCACGCGGACAACCCTTTTGTGCTTTTCCACACCTGACTCTGGGCAGCGCTGTAAGCTTATCTTGTATGTTCCTATATATTTGTATATCTTGCATCGAATCTGTTTTTCTAGTGAGCACAGACTGATACCCTGTTTCAAAAAATAAAACTTTTGAAAAACAGCAAGCTCTGAACACAAACAAATCAATCCTAATGTCTATAAAAAGCCACGAAAACAAAAAGGGGACCATGAAGTATATCTGGGAGACACAGAAAAACTTTGATATTTTTCCTCGTATGACTTTGAAAGGCAGAGAGAGGCAGAGAAACTAGTTGCTTTAAGTCTCCTTAAATGGAGACAAACTTCAAATGATTTTCAAAGTCATGATTTATTCTTTTTGGCTAGTCCTACTTTGAGCAAACGTGAATTTACGTAAGAACTGAAAGGCAATATTTCTCTGAAGTTCTAATTATTAGCCCCAATGTCAGCCTCTTAGAATGAAACAGATAAGCCTAACCTCTCCATATATCTGTCTCGATCATCTTTCTAGCCACATATATATGCCACTGAATTCTACTTATGTAATTTTTCTGCATATCCTTAAACCTGTGTATATTGAAAACTTTAAAAGTGAGATTGGGTTGGAGTACCTGCTGACTGAGAGCTGAGCAGTTCCATGGCTTGGACCCTCCTGTTCTGGAGAACATGTTCCAACCCCAGAGATTTGCTGGTCTCTGTTGGGCAGTATCTTTTAGCATGCTGTGGGTAGGTGGGATATGGGATGTTTCTCAAGAGATGGCCTATGCCAGTCTTTGCCCATTTCCTGTGGTGCTCATGTATTCGAAAGCCTTCGGCCAAGGCCTGGCAAGCAGGGCCAGGAGAAGAGGCAAGCCTGCGTCTTCAGTACCTTCAGGGTGGCTGAGCACTGGCTAGGGCCTCTTGCATCCCTCCTTAGGTTCCTTGGTCCCTTCTTTCCTCACCTGGAGTGGACCTGCTCTTTTCCCACCTGGAAAGTCCTGCCCAAGGGATTTCATATTCTCAGCCCTTACCCCAAAGCTTCAGGCCACCAGCTGCCCCAGCAGTGGCTTGCCTGAGGCCGACACACCCCTCCCCAGCTCCTATTGAAACAGGACACATGCACTCAGAAAACAGGAGACGTGAGTCTCGGGCCTTGACCCACGACACACTGAAGACAGAAGCAGTTTTCTCGCTATCTTTCCTTACTAACAATGTGTGGTAAGTGCCTGGCCTTGCTCCCTACTCTTTTTTTTTTTCCAAAGAGTAAGAAGAATTTATTGAAAGAAAGTTGCTATCTGAGGGATAGAAGAGGGCCTAGAAAGTGGGCTGCCCATCAACCCCGCTTCTCACAGATGTTTTATTACTGGTCCCTATTCTTAAAAAGTTTATTATCCCAAGGCAGAGGGGATGCCAGGATGTCTCCATCAGTGAAAAGGGCACTGACCAGTATCTGTCACTGGGAGGAGGACATGAGGCCATGCTCATGACCCCACGGGAAGTTGCCAGTGCCTCACCCATAAGAGCTACTCCTGTTCTTTTGTTTAGGGGCCAGTCTGTTCATTAAAACTGTGCCTCTTTCAGGTCTTCAAGCTAAATCCCTGTCCCTGTTTTTTCTGCCCCTGCCACATTTTAATTAGTGCATACTGATTACACAGATTAATGGACTCCACTCTGGCAGATTTGTACACATACACTAACAAACCTTAACCACTTCCCTTCCTTTACCCCTTGGGCCCCCTCCCCATCAGATCCACATTCTCTTTTGGTTTCAATGTGTATAATGTATTTTGGTCATATTCATCCTCCCATCACCTGGTCTTACACCTGCCATTCCCTCTTAACTTCCTTTTGTCTAATGAGTCTCCTTTCAACTTGAGATCTTTTTCAGAGTCTGCATATTAGGGAGAACATGGGATATTTGTCTTTCTGAGTCTGACTTATTACTCAACATGATGATCTCTAGACCCACCCGATTTTATGCAAATGATATTTTGTTTGTTTTAATGGCTAAAAAATACTCCACTGTGTGTGCATACCACATTTTCCTTATCCATTCATCTGTTGATGGGCACCTAGGCTGAGTCCACGTTTTGGGTATTGTGTGGGTTGTGCTGCAGTTAACATGGGTATACAGGTATCCCTATGGAGCGGTGACCATTTAACCCTGTCTGATAAATCTGGTTGTCTGTGTCTCTTCCTGATGTGTCTGGAAATTCCTTTTTGTGATAAACTCGAAGAACCTGCTCAGTGAGGGTTTTGGGGAGCCCTCCTCAGAGCCAGGCATGTGGAATGCTAATTTTGCGGTTTTCATCTGAATTAAACAAAAGAACTCTTGACTGATTTGTAACGCCACTGATTCCTGCGTGAGAGTACAGGACCTTGGTTAAAGGAACTAAAAATATTGTGTTCTTTTGCTGGATATCTGGGATCTTGATTATTATATGCCTGTGTGTGTTTTTCTTTGGATTATGGATCATTGGGGTTCTATATGCCTCGCTTAACTGAACTTCAGTATCTTTTACCTTGTTTGGGAAATTTTCTGCTATTATTTCATCAAATATTCCTTTTATATCGTTTGTGAGATCTGCTGTTTCAC